>JAOEHX010051092.1:3791-17757 GCA_025448015.1 Bolborhynchus lineola
AAAAACTGTGAGTTCTATTTCTATACCAAATCTACCTTTGAATTTTAATAATCTCAACCTTTTGCAAACAATCCATCTATTGTTTCTCCTCCACAAGAAAAGAGCCCTTGTAATTCTGTCGGTGCTCTCCACTAGGAGGCAAAATGTTACCAAAGAGAGGTGGATGCTTCGGAAATGCGAGGGATCACGGTTAGATGCTGTGGCTGTCCCTTGAAGCCATCTTCAGAATTGCCAGTTATCTGCAAGGACTCTATGTTTGATCAGTTGTTGTTAGATATAAATTACAAGCAAAGCATTTCCAGGATGCATCATCACTACCTCTGGCATGAAGGTACCAACTGAGGTGTGGAGGGAAAAGGCTGTTTGCTGGCTGGTGGATGCTGACATCCATTTTAGCAACAGTTTAGTGTTTCTTTTTTTTTTCAGATTTGGGGCATAGAATTACAACATGAAGAAAATAAAAGTAATTGCAGCATGTTTAAGACTAAATTTTTCCTTATTTAAATTGCTTCAAATGTTTACAACACCTTGGAACTGTGAGAATAGAGAGGTGGGATTAGGTTGGCTCTGCTCTTCAAGATAAATCATGTGGCTTGATGCTTGTTTGAGTTTGATCAACTTTAAGTTGATCAAAAAGGCTTTTTCTAACTTTCCAGAAGAAAAACCTGACTGCACTTTGGTACACATGGCCTTTCCCAGGAGTTTATGGCCATTGTTTCTCTTCTATTAACATGTGGTTTTCTGTCCCTCCAACCTTGCTATTGTCATAGCATTTTCCATCCAAAGATTCAAATTACAAACCTTAATGACATCACCCAACTGCCTTCAGGAACCTGTGTAGTGGTTAGAGCACAGGGCTGAAAGTCAGGACTTGTGAATGCTATTTCTGGCTCTGTATTGACTCACTCTATAATCTTGATCAATTTATTTCTGACTCAGAAATTTTAATAGTCCCACTTTACTGATAAATATTCATGCCACAAGTATTACAGCAAATGCTTCCTGAATGATGGAGATGACAAATACTCATGATGCTGGCCTGTGATTGTCAGGGTTGCAAAGTAGGATAGGGTTACTTGGGCAGGTTTTCTATTCAAAATTGTAAGTAGCCTGTTGTTCTGATTCCAATCTAGAAGTTATCTGTGACCCTCTTGATTTATGAAATCATTTAAATTACTGCTTTGTTTTTATTACACACAGGCAATTCCCTACCAGTTATCACTGGTGTCTCAGAGACACACAGATTTTCCACAAGGTCACGCATTCAGTACAGTCACACGGTCCATTTGGTGAGAATGGCACAGTAAAATCCTACATTTTGTATTTTCATGGCTGCTGATGGGAGGGGTTTATGATATAAAGGGCTCCTTTACTGCTGCTGGGAAGCAAAATGCTTATATACATGTGTGTGAGATAGGACTAAAGTTACACTACCAAAACCACTATAGGTGGCAAAAAAACCCTTAGTTTAAGTGATGTCAAATGGAATGAAGTTACTAAAGATGATTTCTCAAGCTGTGAAGGTGAATTAAATAATCATCTGTGAGAAAGGAAGTCTTGCCGTTCTTTTTGTTAGGGGATGTGTGTGGAAAAGGAGGCTGGAAACAGAAGAATCCCAGTAAAGGTTGTCCTAACTGCCATACCAAGTATCTAGAAGAAGCTGCTTGAGAAACTGACTCACTGAAATTAATTTAGAAGAACCTTATTTTCTATATATATGATCATTTCATGAACGCGACTTAGAATAGGTAATTGGTACAGAAGTTACTCATGCTACGACTGAAGAAACCGCAGCAGGGTAAGGTGCATGATGAGAGATGTTTGCATCTCTCTCACCACATTTGAAAGTATCTTCTGTGGAAATTCAGTGTTATTCCCAGCCTCAGTACAGCAGTATGTGCATAAATACCCCGAGGTTACCTCTTCATTTTCATGCTGTAAGGAAACTGTAGCTCACACTAATAATTTCACTTTTTGTAGCTACCTCTGCATCCTGGAACAAGTCCCATTTTGTTACAGATGCCATCTTCTCTTAACTGTCTGCCAATAATTAAAACACCTGCCATGCAAAAGCGTGGGTTGTCTGCTAAACCTATCATTTCAGATGGGTGTTAAAGACCATTAGTTCTTTCAGAGCATCTTAACTGTATTTCATATGTATGTCATAGAATCAGTCAGGTTAGAAAAGACCTTTAAGACCATGAAATCCAACCTTTACCCCAGCACTGCCAAGGCCACCACTAACCCATAGCACTGGAGGCCCTGGCTACACGGTCTATGAACACTTGCAGGGACGGTGACTGCAGCACTGCCCTGGGCAGTTCCAATGCCTGAGCACCCTTTGGGGCAGGAATTGTTCCTCAGCTCCATCTCACCCTGCCCTGGTGCAGCTTGAGGCCGTTTCCAATTGTCCCATCCCTTGTTCCTTGGGGGCAGAGACCAGTCCCATCCTGCCTCCATCCTATCAGGCAGTTGTACAGACTAGTAAGGAACCCCTGAGCCTTATCTTCTAAACATCTGCAGTTCCTGCACCTACTGGTTAGCTTAAAACTCAGGCAAAAGCAAGACTGATGAGAGAGGCAAGAAGCGTTTGGAGACTCGCACCATTGTGCCATGCAGGTCTGACAGGTTACCTCTCACCCACTGTGCTGAGGGAGGAGGATTTGCTGCAGTCTTTCGTGTGGAAGCATGTCTGAGCTGGAAGCTCGATGGGCACCGCGATAGGGCTTTGATAGCACAGAGCTGCAAGAACTCATCTCGTCCTCTCAGGGAACGGAACAGAAGCCACACTCTGGTAAAGGACTGGAGCCCCGGGGCTCAGTTTATCGCTGCGGTGAGGAAATGAGGCCGTCTCCCCCGAGAGGACAGCGCCGGCAGTGCCACAGAACACCGTCCGGGGAGAACCCCCACAGCGCTGCCAGCGCTCCCGCCCTTCCCCTCACGGCTCTCCCCTCCCGGCGCAGGCGCGGCGGCGGCCCGGCAGCAATGGCGGCGCTGGTGCGGGACCCGTTGGCTTCGCGGGCGCGGCTGTGGCCGCTGCCCCCACCCGGCGGAGACTGCTCTGTGCGCGGCCTCCTCCGCCGCCGTGCTCGGGAGCTGGTGAGTGAGGGACCGGGGCAGCGGCGTTCCCTCAGGGCTCGGTGGTGGTGGTGGTGGCGGTGGCGGCGGTGGGAGGCCCCGGTCACCGGCTGCTCGCCACCGGGCGCTGTGAGGTCTGGCTGGCGGCTGTGGTGGTTCGCAGCGCGGCTTCTCGTGGCTGTCGCTCAGCAGAGCGGGAGGGTTTGCTGTAACAGTGCTATGGTCGCTTATATAGGTAGTATATGAGTATAAAATATGTCAGTCTCAAGTTCCTTACAGTTTAAAAAATGTGGGGTTTGTTTGGTCTTAATATGGCGTTTTTGAACACTTAGTGTACGTTTTCCCAAAGCACAGCTTTTAGAATCATAGATCAGCTAGGTTGGAAAAGACCTTTAAGCTCATCCAACCGTGCCCCAGCACTGTCAAGGCCACCACTAACCCATGGCACTGAGGGCCTCGTCCACTCAGTTTGTGAACGCTTCCAAGGACGGTGACTCCCCGCTGCCCTGGGCAGCCTGTTCCAACGCTTGAGCACCCTTTGGGGAAGGAATTGTTCTTGATACCCATCTAAACCTTCTCTGGCACGGCTCGATGCCATTTCCTCTTGTTACTTGGGAGAAGAGGCCAGCCCCACTTCACTACAGCCTGCTTTCAAGCAGTTGTAGAGAGCCATAAGATCCTCCCTGAGCCTGTTCTTCTCCAGACTAACACACACACCCCCCCGGTCCCTCAGCCTTTCCTTGTGAGACTTGTGCTCCAGGACTTTCACCAGCTCTGTTGCCCTTCTCTGGACCTGCTCCAGCACCTCAGTGTCCCTCTTGCAGTGAGGGGTTACCCGTTCATGTTCACAGTCAGCTGATTTAGGCTGTGCTTCATTCCTGTTTACTGAAGAATTAAAACAAGCACCATAGAGGATATTCATGCTTTTAAGATCATCTAATTTTTCCTTCCCCTCGGTTCCTATAGGAAGGAAGGAAACAAACGTTACTCCTTAATGAATTTCTTCATAAGAATGTTTGATTTCAGTCATAATGTGACTCAGTTTTGTTGTTTTTTAGAACGTTCCTGAAGAAAGCTTGTATGTGAAATGTAATGGACGACTGGCGAGTGATGAGGATGTGTTGCAAAATGGAGCCGTTTATAGTCTGGAACCAAGGCTTTGTGGTGGCAAAGGAGGTTTGTTGCTTAACTGCTTGTTATCTATTACATTCTAAGGTTGGAAAACTTCTGATACTGTAGTCTCTGCTGATAGCAGCAGTCCTGATATATTAGATCTCTTGTAACACTTAATGAATTTGATAATGTCTCTGAGCTGAAACCAAAGTCTGCATGCAAAGCTGAGAATTGAGTAGCTGGCATAGCTCTTCTTTGCATCCCTGGTCAGCTTAGCTCTATTAGTAGAAATCTGTAAAGTGCATCAGAGTGACTTCAGAGTTGAAATTGTGTTTAAAAGCACCTGGCTTCTTAGGCTCCTAAGCTTCATTCGTGGTCACTTAGGACAAGTATTCTAGGTATGAATAGTCTGTGATTGAGTGGTTTATATAACCTAATTGTCTTCTCTTATTTGGAAAAAAAAGCCCCATATGAATTAAAAGTTCTCTGTAGCCTAAGAACTAAAGAATTCAATCTACGCTAGATTCCTTATACAATATTTAAACTGTGTTACTGAGGATGTACATCAGTCATATAAAGCAATACAACCACTGGCAATATGGGTATTCCCCACAATGGAATATGATGGGTGAAGCAAGTTTAGCAAAGTATTTGAGTGTAATTGGAGTCATGTTTATTTCTTGAATCCAGTTCTTGGAATTTTCCAGCTGTTGCAGCTGTGCTGAATTCCTGTGCAGCCTTGCATCAGACCGCAGCTCAGCTTCCTTTGCTGCCTTCAGTTTTGAATAGAATTGGAAATAAATATTGTTGCTATAGCTTAGGAGGTGGTGTGGTTTCTTTAAGCACCATAAAAGTGGTGCATATGGTAGAGGTTCATAATACAGGATGTTTTTTCATCACCTGCTGTCCCTAGCTTTGGTTATCCTGTGATAACAGAAGACAGAATGCGACATAGGACGCACATTCTGATTCACTTGGTGTTACTGATGTGCCACTGGGGTCAGTTTGAAATAGTTCCTTAACAATTTTGTTTGCTTTCTAAAGGGTTTCTTTTGTTTTGACTTTGTAACTTAAAAGCCTGATAAAACCAGGCAAACAAAACCAGGTCAGAACTACTGGGGCTTGTATGAGCTCAGCAGAGTACAGATAATGCAGGCTTAGAAGTGAACGTAGTATTTTAGTGTCACCTGTGACCCTAGCTCAGTTTTGGGAGCACAGCTGGCTAGGTGTAGCAGCTAGGTCCACGTTCTTTGGAATATAAAATTCAATAGCATGTTTCATGAGCTACAGAAATTCTCCTCACTAATGGCAGCCGTTGGTTTTATTAGCTGAACGCAAAGCTTTTTCTGCCTCCTGATCCAGTAGGCTGTTTGGATTGGTCTTTACTACTCCTTAAAAGTACTAGTGGGGCACTAAAAAGTATAGATTTCTTCATCTTCTAGTTAGAAACAGTGCTTGGCACTTCCAAATTGCTGGCTGGATTATATTAGTATTGATTCACAGTGTGTTTCTTTGAGGTAGTTAAACAAGTGTCTTCAGCTGGAGACAACATAAGGTGAGACAAAGTGAGAGAAATCAGCTGTCTTACCTATGAGTAATTAGTGGCTGAGGAGTATATATAAATCTGTTTTGGGAGGCTCTACAGCATAATATTGTACATCATGATCACCTTGATGAAGTGGTTAAGGCTGCCTTCTAAAAAAGTTATTGTATCTTTTTTTAGATTTCTAAAAGGTGGTTCAAGTTTGATGGATTCTGAAGGGGCTTAAGGGGGAGATACATCCTGGCAAAATGTTATCTTGAGGCAAAAAAGGTTTCAAAGCATTTTGTTGGGGGGGTCAAGAAATAGGCTTTCATGTTGGAAGTGCTGCACAGGTTCTAGTAAATCTGGGGTCCATGTGGTGTGATACCAGGAGTACAAAACTGAGATGAGTGGTAAATGCTGGGTACCTTTTGTTTCTACTTAGTCTTTCAGCATTTCACCTTATGACACTTCTCTGACATGTTCCAACTTTCAACCTACCCTTTATTTTAGTTGCATTGAGGGAGAGGAAGGTGTTGAATTTATTGTATTCTTTATCCATAATTAACTCTTTTGTTGTGTAATAGCTTGTCTCCATTTCTTTCTGCTTACCTAATTCTTGATGTCTCTTTTGTCAGGGTTTGGGTCTATGCTGCGAGCACTTGGTGCTCAGATTGAGAAGACAACAAACAGAGAGGCTTGCAGAGATCTCAGTGGAAGGAGGCTCCGAGATGTCAACCATGAGAAAGCGTAAGGCATTATCTTAGAGGCTAGAACTATAAAACAAACTGTCCATGTAGCTCACTTAACAAGAGCTTAAATGAGAGCCTGTTTTAACAGTAACATTTTATTTTGAATAATACAGATCTTAAGATCTTAAGCACAAATGGCCTGGAAGCCAACAGGATTGTTCTGATTACAATTATATTAGTGCAGAGTAGGAGTGGTTGTACTGCAGCCTGCTTCTGGGAGGCTGATGTGCACCTCTGAGGTTCTCATCTGGAATTCTGACAGCTCTCGGAAGCTGCAGGTTGTGGTATTGGGGATATGTGACCTTACTGATGTTTCTAGCTTCCAAAATAAACTCTGCTCTCTTCTCTGTAGCAGAATCTCTATATATTTCTTCAGTAATTCCCCTGGGTGCTGTTAGTTGTCTTTCCCCATTGTTTCCCATCCTAGCAGGTGGTAGAAGCATTCAGTAATTGCCAAGCAACAAACTGATATTACATTAAATGCTGGAAACACTCATTTTCATGGTCCTGTCATCTGCAGGATGGCTGAATGGGTGAAGCAGCAAGCAGAACGAGAAGCTGAGAAGGAGCAGAGGCGGTTGGAAAGGCTGCAGCGGAAACTTGCAGAGCCAAAGCACTTCTTCACTAACCCAGACTACCAGCAGCAGTGTCATGAAATGGCTGAGAGACTGGAAGATTCGGTCCTTAAAGGTATTATAGTTTAACCTCACTTTCTCTCCTCAAAAATTAAAGTAAAAGTTCCTATAGCCTCGCTCCAGTATGAAAATGGAACGTAAACCCTAATTCTGACAGTAACTCTTTCAATTGAATGAAATTTTAAATTCCAGTAAAATTTGTTGGACTTGATTTTTTCCCCTTTGTCTGCTGGTTCTCTTATTGAACAGCATAACACACGTACAAGTGATGCTTTGTCTTGCTGTGCTGTGATGTTATCTCACTACTTATTATTTGCTTTTAAGCAAAATTCTGTAAGTATTGTTAGTTCAGGTGTAAGAATTCTGCAGTCATTTTAAGCAACATAGTAAAATGTAAACGGGTCTTATGTAAAAACTAGAAATAGAATCCAACTAGAAAATACCTTATTTCTTTCACTGTTCTTTGTAGTTACTTATCCACGGATTGTTCCCTTGCTGGCAGCTTGATAGTGAAATTTGAGGCTGAACGGGATGTAGAACCTGAGAGTTCAGTTGACTCCAAGTTGAATTCGCTCTTTGCCTTAGTACAGCCATGTAGAAAAGCTTTTGCTGCTACTGAGTCTTGAATCTTTGAGTGCTTTACATGTGCATCAATAGCAGTTATTAGTATTTTAAATTGCATCTGAAATGGAAAGTAGAATTCATCAGATGTGAATTGCGTACTGATGAAGTAAACTTTTAACTCTGTTTCGAAGGATTGCAGGCCTCTTCAAGCAAAATGGTGTCACCAGAGAGCAGCAGTACTCAGAAGCGTCCAGGTGAGCCTGGAAAGAATGGAACCAAACCTCGAAAAAGAAAGTGTTTTTGGTAAGCATTATGCCTTGTTTTCATACTCTTGTATTAAGCCTTGAACAGGATGCAAGGTTAGGTACATACAAATGAGCAATGTCTTAGATGTAGACTTCAATAGGAATAGGGAAATTGAACTGATTAAATTGGAGAACTCAAAATAAGTGTTTCTGTGTTCATACAGTTCTGTCCCAGCTGGAGTAGGCAAACTTTATTTGAACTAAACCCTTCTAATATGGTTATATTCTGCTCCTTCCCATTGTGGTTTTTTCAGTAATGCATTAAATTTACAATGAACTGAAAAGAGATTTCTTTTTTTTTTTTATTCTTGGCATCTTTCACCTAATGTAACACGCAAGAGAAATCTCAGTGATTCCAGCGTTTCAAATAGCAACAGGTAGCACACATTTCTCTATTGGGAATGCTGTAGAAACCAAAACCCAAACCTGGTTTTGGGGGTATCTTGGATCCTGTTCAGTACTAACAGCTCTTCCATTTACTAAACTGTCCTAACTAGAGTAGTTCACAAGATCTCTCTGAAGTAAGGTTTGGGAAGAGAAGTGTGATAATAAAAATAATTATTTTGTTTTAAAGAAAAAAATTAAAGTAGATGAACATTAATGTGTAACATACTGTTTGTGCCAGGCTGGGGTTGGAAGGACTGGATGACTGTGACAGTTTGGACTCTGAGGATGACAGCGAAGATGATTCTCCTCACGCTTCTGATGGCAGTTGTCCATCAGGCAGCAGATGTAATGAAAATGCTGGAAATTCAAGTGCATGTTCAAGCAGCTCTGTGGAGCTGGCGGAGGATAGTCCAACTACCAGTGCAACTGGGAAGCCTTTGGAGCAGCCAGAATGTAGTGGAAGGGATCTGCAAGGAGAGACAAGCACAAGTGGACAACCTGAAATTCCAGCTGAAGGAAATAGTACAATGACAAAGCCCCTGAAGGAAGAGGCCCAAGAGAAAAATGAAGTAGCTCAAGATCCAAAAGAAGAGGAGCAAGAAAATGTTTCTCCGAAAGCACAGGAAACAAACCAGTTACAGAGCACAGTAAGTATGAAGCAGTACAAAATGTGTGATTTCTTTTTCTTCAGCTGCTTTTATTCAATCACTCTGTCCTTTGTGAATTGCAGAAAAGGGGAGGGGATTTGTGTCTATGATTTCAGTGCATTAGATGTGTGTGCTTGAATGACCATAGTTTCCCTAAGAAGCTAATGGAATCTCCAAAGTTTGCTTCAGAGCACAAAAAATCCCGAAGTTAAAAGGAAAAACAGCTTAATTGAAGATGCATCCTACAACTTAGGACAAGGGAATGTAGCAAGTTAATGGGAACTGCAGCCAAAGAATGTTCTTTGTTGACAATGTCTCCATGGAGAAGGTTGAATTGTAGGACAGTAGCATTGTCTTGAGAGATGCTAAGTAGGATGAGTCAAGAAAAAATGTTATAAGATTAAGATTTTAATAGTCTAGAGTTTCTACTAAGATGCAGTTGTCCTTGGTTGCCTAGTATAGTCTTTCCTGAGATCCATGTTTCTCTTGGGGGTGTTTTAGTTTTGTTTTTGGTTTTTCTTCTACATAAATAATTATGCTCTAGATCCAAAACTCTTCATGGATGGGAGAAAGCAAAATAAAACCTTTCTGTAGAATGAAAAGCTCTTATAAATACTTTCTGCCCGTTGCCAAACACTGTCCAGTTTGGCTAATCTCATAACATAATTTGACTTCAATGTTTATAGTTGACTTCAGTGTTTAAATTAGAAGTTGTTCTAAGTAGACATCCCCTAAACCAATTGGCTGATCAATCTGTCTTAGTTTTTAATATAAAGACTTGAGTCCAGTTCATAGAGAACGGTGGTGGTCTTGTGCCAACTGCAGTTCTTCGTTGACCATTGAAGGTCTGGAAGCAGCAACTCCTTCACTAGAGGGACAGGATTAGTGTAAATGATGGGCTTCATCTGAACTGCAGAGGGTGGTGGAAGAGGGGTTTGAAAATGGATTATCTGCTATATCTGTGTTGGAAGCAGGTCTGTACTGTTGCCATACATTACCTGCACTGGGAATCTGAGTTGGTGTCAAAGCCCTCAGTCACATCAGGAGAAGGGCTGACTATGAAGTTCCTTCTCTGGAACAGGAACATCTTCCTCTGACAGGAGAATGGCTGGGATTCTTTTGCTGAAGAGGCTTTGGATCAGTCTTCAGCCAAGAGAGACGGTGGCTTTTCCCACTGAACTGATGAAAGCCCAATTAATATTTGGTAGTAAAAGATGTTCATACTTTGTTGCTCCTTGCATGATATTACTATTAAACATTTTTAGGGGTAGTGATTCAGAGAAAACTCCAGGAACAAACTCTCCAACAAAGTTTTCCAGTTGACAAGCAGGTATTCTTTATTGCGGCGCCGGGAGACACAGGGGATAGCTCCTCCTAATGTGTGTCCCCGTATTGCCACACAGGCCATCCTGATGTAGTCACTGGGCATACATACGTAGTCATGAGGCTACACATGAGCTACATCATTTTCCACAAAGTTTCCCACACGCGTACAAAAAATGTGGTGGTGGTCTTTGAGAGTCCTTTACTTCTTCGAACGATCTTCATCACTGCTGGCAGTCTTTGAAGCACCAGCTTAGTTAATATTACAGACATAGCAATCATTTTGTCCTACTTATCAGGTAGTTTAACTGTGCCCATCCTGGACATCTGCTGGTCCCAGATACTCCCCATCCTCAGGTCCTGTTTTTCTATTGTTTTTCTGACACTTTTTGTACTGAGGTCCTAAGGACCTTAAACTATGTCAGCTACCTTCCAGCACCTCAGTTATTTTCCATTACAAAGCCACCAAACTTAACGTTACTTAGAACTGATTACATTTGGTGCTTTTGTGCCTCCTTGTCGCAGTAGTGAATCTAGACTTACTCTAGCAGTACACCAATATGTGGCTTCATTTTCCGGGCTAAGGAGTTGCTTGGACTCAAGCCTACCATCAGCTACCACTGCCAATGACTGAATTCTGATGAGTGGAAGTTTTAATACAGTTAAATGGAAAAAAAAACAAGGATGAAACGAGATAAATTAGAACTTTGTCATCTACTGTACTTATTAGAGCTGGCAAATTTTAAACAGGATGTTTACCCTTCTTCACTGTTTACCTTTTGCTCGGTATTTGTGAGACTCTATTCCTAGAACAGGAAACTCCACCAATGCTGTGGCAGATTGCTAATGCAGGTGGAAATACTTTTATAATAGCCCTGGATGGATATTTTTTTTCAAGTAGGATGAGAATAATGAGGCAACCAGTCTCTTTTTGTATGCTTAGCAGGACAAAGGTTCTAATTCTGCTAGGGCTAACTGTTTTTGCTGAGTGCATAATGGAGTAGTCCTGTTCCCACTGCTAGCATTACGTTGTCTAAGGTCTCTTTGATAACTCCATCATGATATGTACTGTAAAACTGATACACGCTTTTAAGTATCTAGTGAAATAGGCATAGATCTCTGTGTCCTTTTTAGAGTGTTCATGCTTAGTGTTTTCCAGCATTTGAATTATCCAGTCTTTGTCCATGTTCTGTTGTGGGCAAGGCCCTGGGCTTGGACGAGACAAGCTGTAGAGGTCCCTTTCACCCTCGATAACTCTGCAAATACACTAACTATCTTTTAAGATGTAATTTTAATCCATTTTCTTGCAGCAGGATGAGATGTGAAGTTCAGAACTCGCTTTTTGATTAATCTTACTAAAAAGTGGGTGGGTTTATATATATAATTACAGTGTAACTGTGCTAGAAATAACTGTTTATCTTCCTTCCTGTTCCTGCTGGGGCGTATTGGTTATATTGAATGTTGGTCTCAGAAGGGGCTGTTGGCTTTGTCATGTCTCTGTAAGCCAAGGATAAGATACTGAAGTGCTAGGTGAGATGGTGGCCTAGTTTAATTCATGTTTTTGGGGAGTACTTCTATAGCTCTAACAGTTACTTACTGCCAGCTAGCTTCAGTTACTGCAGTGATGCAGTAATACTTGGCCTGGGTAGCGTAAGTACCCCTAATAATATGCAGCATGATATACATTGAGACATTGCTCAACTATAGTAAATAATTAGGAGGTTGAGACAATCCTAATTGAAGGTCTTCTATAAAATGAAGCGTTCTGTCTGTGCTTATTCTTCCCCAGACCAATCAGGAAGACAACAATAATAGTCTGATGAGATGTTTTTCTCTTTGCAGGAGGTGGAACCAATAGACCTGATGGTGTTCAACTCTGCAGCTGAAATGGAAGCCCTGGGTTTAGACAAACTGAAGATGGGATTGATGTCTCTAGGACTGAAATGTGGAGGCACCTTAAAGGAAAGAGCAGCAAGGCTGTTTTCAGTGCGAGGTCTGTCTAGAGACCAGATCGATCCTGCCTTATTTGCAAAGCCCTCCAAAGGGAAAAAAAAGTGATTTTTTCAATTTTCTATCCCTATGCTTTTTGATTTTTCTTATTCTATTGAAATTCTGTATGGCCACATGTAATTCTTTGGAATTCCTGGGTAGTTTTAGTTTCTATTCTCAGTGAAGTTTGAGTAATGTAACAGTGAGTCGCTAGATAGGGAGCTAGTCACGCATTCAATATGTTCAGTATTAAGGGAGTGAAACTTCTGTCTTTTGATCAGCTTTGCAAGTGGTTGTAACAAGTCTTAATGCAACAGGTAAAACAAACTCTCCATATAGGGACAAAAATAGCCTTAATGTTTTCTGGAAAATGGTTTTATGGCACTATCATCAACTATTTTAAGAAAAATAGCAATCCTTTCTTAGCTTTATATTGAATCACCTTTCATGTGAGTTGCAGTCAGCACAGATACAACTGTCATATGAGAAATATTGAACTTAGGGTTTAGGTTTAAAAGCTGAAGTTTTTTTGAATAAACCCAACATTTTTATATGGATGAGGTCAGTATAAATAACTGCTTTTCTGTGGGATGTCAGGCATGATGTAAATTCTTAATATGTGTAAATATTTCTTTTAGAAGAAGTTACACAAGGGTATTCACTTATTTTGCTCTGGAAAAGTATCCGAGTGAGGGAAAAGAGAATCACATCCTTAAGGAATTAAAAAGAGTAATGTACACGGGCTGCTGAAGGTGAGGAGGATACAGTGATCATCTGAAGCTGAATGGGAAATACGGGATGTGGTTTTTAATTCCTTTGCTATCTTAAAACCAATGGAATAGGCTTTGAAAGACTAGGAAGCACCACCACTGCAATCATTTATCCTAGAACAGTATCTTATCCCCAGCACTGGGAGCCTCTGGTGCAGTGGTGAGGGCTCCTCTTGGGTGCAGCTGCCACAGCTCTGATTTGAGAGGCTTTAAAGTGTTCAGTTCAGTGCCTTAGATCGCACATTTACCACCCTGTGCTGGAGAATGTTGTGTTTATGATCTGCTCTCAGATTGTCTTGTGGAGACACTTGAAAAATTAAAGCTTCTCTCTCCTGTTCTGATGTCCCACCATTTGTTCGCCTCATCAGGTTTTGAAGTGCAGTACTGGCATGAAATGGGCTTCAAATGCTGGGAAATCAGTTCACTCCTGTAGTAGTGGATGTTTCTGACACGAGCAGTTTGTATCTGATGCTTCAGTCAGTTTTGCAGTCTTACAGCCTCTCTCTTCAGAAGTCATTTTGTTGATGTGTGGAAGTTTTGGATTGAGAGAGGGTGTTAAAGCTCAAGGATTTATTCCTGATGAACTCCACAGGCAAGCTGCTAAACAGTTGGGTTGGTGCAGCTGTTTGGAAATGCTGGTTAATCTGATGGTTCATCCTGCACCAACACGGCTTTCCAGGCAGGCTGTGTTATACAATGACATTGTAAGGCGCAATGCCCTGCAGGTCTGTGTGCAATAGTCACAGAATGATTTGTGTTGGAAAGGACCTTAAAGCTCAGTCAGTTCCAACCCCCTGCAAGGGGCAGAGACACCTTCCACTACAGCAGGTTGCTCCAAGCCCTGTCCAACCTGGCCTTGAACACTGCCAGGGATGGGGCAG
>JAOEHX010051094.1:0-63240 GCA_025448015.1 Bolborhynchus lineola
ATAGGATAGGATAGGATAGGATAGGATAGGATAGGATAGGATAGGATAGGATAGGATAGGATAGGATAGGATAGGGTGATGTGTTTGCCCACCAACTTGCTGGAGTGTGGACTCTTTTTTTCCCATGGCATGACAAAGACTGAAGGGACATAAAGACATAAGCCATCATGTGGAGCCACATGGTGCAATCCCTGGAGCAGTCATTTCACTTGCAGCAGCCGGTGGAAGTAAGGACTGGTCTCATTCTCAGGGTCTGTTCCTGGCTTTGTGACAGTTTCTAAGTGAATTGGACAAATCTCTCTGTCTCAGTTTCTCCATCTGTGAAATTCATTTAATGATTCTTACCTACCTCACACAGCTGTTGCATGGAGCTGAAGTTTAAGTGCCTGAAAAACATCCAAGGAAAGGAAGTGCAAGCTGTTAGCTCGCTGAAATCTCAGAGCACTAATATCCTCCCACTCCTACAGACAAGCACCTTGGGCATTGTTCCAGATGTGGATAGGTAGAGACTGTGTCTTTTCCCTCAGATTAGGAGAGTTCATTAAAAGACGTGAGACTAGTCATAAAGAATAGGTTCCACGTTTGGTATGCTCTGAAGCCTGAGTGCTCAGCAGTAGTCAAAGAACCAAAAAGGATCATAGGAATTGCTGAGACAGAAATAGAGGATAAACCAAAAAAAACTTCATTGCCACTTTATAAATCCATAGTGCACTCACATCTTGAATTGAGTTCTGGTTTTCCCTTCCCCATCTCCAAAAAGGAAGCATTATATCCAGGAAAAGGTACAGAGAAGGGCAAAACGTATGATCAAAGGTATGGAACAGCTTTTATCCAAGGAGAGAAAATAGACTAAGATTTGTCACTTTTGAAAGGAGATGATGGTAGAAAAGGGGTGTGATGAAAAGAGGTTGAATTTTAGTGTCTTGCTGAAGAAGGGACAATTGCTGACATTTTTTGTAACCCCAAAATTAGGAGACATCAAACGAAATTGTAGAGCAAAGGGAAAGTACTTTTTTATTCACCACCTGATGAAGCAGTGGAGCTCTCAGTCAGTGGTGGGTGCTGATGTAAAATGTACCTGTAGATTCAAGAAAGATGAGACAATTTTGGGAGGGGAGCAAGAGGGGGCCTCTCCAGGGCTGTCAAACCCAAAGATGTCCCTGATGCTCATGCAGTTAGAGCTGGGGGTACCAACTCTGCTGTGCTGCTTATGTTCTTGTGTTCTACTCCCAAGTATCTGCTTTTGGCCAGGGCCAGAGACAAGGTGCTGAGCTAGAGCAATCTTGCTCTGACCTACTGCAATCATCAGGTTCTTACTCACAGTACAGCCATGTGGTTGATCATTTGAGATGTGTTGTTAGCTAGTAAACACAACATGATTACTCTATGATAAGCTACGAGAAGAATCAAGTGTTAAATCTGCAAACTAAGACTGTCTAGATTTGACTAGCTGACGTTTTTCAGGCAGGTAGAAGGGGAGAGATATAAAGATAAATAAGAAGTAGACTCATCTCTCTTATACACACTCACTTATTCCAGCTATGTCATATCCTCTCAGACATAGCATTCAAGTGCCTCGCTTCATATAGGATTGAAATGGCATAAATAGTTGGACTGACACTGATAGCTGCCTAAAATGCAGGTTAGAGGAGAACATAATCATGCCATAATCTGTATCCTGCTGGCTCCTCCAGAGGAGGAAGAGCTGAATGGCTGAGAGGAGACAGTAAATGCTGAATGCACGAAATGGGAACAATGGGTAATCAGGATTTCCGGCGCATCCATCTGAATAAGAAAGCTAATTAGACTGTCAAAGCCTGTGGGAAGGTGAAGGTACGACAAAGTCAAGTCTTTTCCTTCCTGTCCTCAGGAAACACCCTTCTGTTTGTCTAGCTCAGAGGCTCTTCAAGTCCTTAGCAAATAATTTTGGCCTGTAGCCACCAGACACATCTTCTGTGATGAATTTGTGTAGACTCGAATGATTTTTCCCCTGTTACTTTCTCTGAGAGTGCAGAACAGAGTAAATACACAGAAAAAGCAGCATGAAGAAGGGCACAATCTCTATGGTTCAGGGGCTGGCAGAGGATGCTGACGTGGGGATGTTCAGCTATAAAGGCATCTGCAGTGACACCTTTGGTGGGTGAAGTTTCTCTCAGAAATACATTGTTAGTCCATTAGAATAGAAATCTCATAGGAAGCCTTTTGAAAACACCAAAATGCTCTTGAAAGTCGTAAGAATCTGTTAGTTACCCAATTTCTAGATAATAAACCCATTCACACATCCAGAATCATTGTCCAACCCCATCAGTGACTGAAAGATGTTGCGTCCACAGAGAAAGTGATGGGGATAAGGCTCCAGAACTGATCAGACAATTGTTTTTAATGGGATTATGTGGTCATGCTGTATGGCCACCAGTACTAGAGCCATCCATTTTCCAAAGGGTCTGGCTGAACTCACTGTGTCCCAGACACAGTCAGCTGAAGAGGGGGGTTAAATATGACACTCCAGACATCAAGTGTTTAAAAAATGAATGGAAGTAGGAAACCAGTGAGAAAAACCCCTGAAGTTCCTCATGTTCCTCAAGCATGATTTCCCCACAGGAAGGGAGATTGCATCCAAAAATGAGGTTAGGAGAAAATCCCAGCTGAGGAAAGCTCCGGTTTGGATGTGTGCTTTTCCCCCACACTTTCTGAAGAGCTTTTGGTTCATATAAACATCTCACATGGTTAGTAAGTTATCTGACCGTGAAACTACCGGAGGATTTTGAGCTCTACATATAAAGCATTCAGCTTCTGGGGTTTCATAGCTTCTGTATTGTGGCTGTTTGAGTGCTAAACAGCTCCTGGATCACGATCCCCTCTGTGATGCTGTTCTTTGCCAGTGTGTGCACACTGTCCCTAGATGCACAGTAATCCCCCGAGCTTCACTGTTGCTGCCAGGACAAGCATGACAGCTGATATATACCTGGCTGTTTGAGCCTGCCCTTGCTCCTTCAAATCTGTGTCTGACAGCACTTGATTTAAAAGCAAACCCCAAAACCCTAGAAACTGAAACTAACTATCTTTTTATATTGTGTAACTTGAAAAAGCATCCTATGGACCTTAATGTGATGTGCAGTTTTGAATGAAGCCGTTTTTTATTGTTATGCCCTTTGCTGCACAGTGGTAGAAAATGTGCTCACTAAACTGGCACTGATGCCAATGTCTCTTTCCTTCTTCATTTTTCTCTGCTTTCCTTTGGTCTGCCTTGTCATCCTCCCAGTTGAGTTTGCATGTGACACTTTCTCTGATAACACAATTACTGCTCCTTACAATCCAAATGCTGGACATAAAATCGCATTATCGCTTTCAATTCAAGTAACTCCCTGCTTAAATTCCAGACATCAAAGTTGCAGGCCAGTATGCGTTCACTCTGGATAAATCTGTCTTGTACCAAGAAATGATTAAGCGTGTGCTACAGTAGTCTCTGGGTATGACTGTATTTTAGACACTGTGCTATAGAATATATTTTCAGCTTACTGAAAGGCACTGGCTGGAATAAAACCTATCTGACTAATGATGTGTCTGTGTGAGAACACCTCTACCAGCTACTGCTTTAACTTCCTTTTGAGATCTTGCCCTTTGCTGATTTGGGTCAGACTTGTTATTTTAATGAAATCCTGATGTGCAACGTAGTAAGATAATGGTATTACTTGGGTCTTGTGTGATGGTCCATCAATAGATAATTATTGTCTGTGGCTACTAAAATTTACCACATTTTAAAGGTGGAGAACAGATGTAGAAAGAGGTGTATTGCTTGTCCAAGGCTGTGGTGGAGTCAGGAGTGCTTCTGCCTCTGGAGTCCAAGTCCCATTTTCTGTATTTCCCATTTTTTTAAAGTGAAAGAGTGACCAAACCAGTTGGAAAATATCCAAAGATCACCCAGACCATTAGAAGAACAGTCAATACATCATCTTTTTAATTTATCCCAGTAGGATTCATCTGCAACTATTAACACATACTGGAAGTGAAGTTTTCAATCGTTACTACATTTTTCTTCTCCTTTTGTTTATTTCCTTACTTACTTTCCTGGGAATTTATTACACAAAGTCCTAGGAATGGAGAATATATAAGAAAAATAAATTAAAATACCCCATCACTTTACTAATCACTTTCTGATATCATGCATGTTGAGAAACACTAGTAACTGTGGTTCCTCCATCATGAGCATCGCGACAACAGCTCCTCATGGCCACAAGGCTCTAATTCTGTTACCTATTCACCTCCATCTCATTGTAACCAGTGGTACAGCTGTGGGACCAGATCCTTTACTTTTGCAGCTGTAGCATTAATTACAAAATGAAGGTCCTATAGGATTTTAAGTGGCACATGAGCATTGCATGGTTTTTCACAGTGTCTATGGGCAGAGGCAGACTTCATGTGAATATGTGGTGTGTAAGCATGACAGCCCTCTACAGTCAATTGATTTCTTACAAACTGAAAACATCTAGAATCCTCTTCCAGTGGTAATAGAGCTTTTCATTATTATTGTTTAGCAATGAGTATAACTTTGAGCTTCATTAAAACCAAATGTTTAATTGCATTCATGGATATCAGATTTATTGATTTACTTAACTTTCCCTATATAGTACTGCAGAATAATATATAACAGTTTCATATGATGCTATCCTAGCCAAGTTTTACTTCAGCATCACAATTTCTCAGACAAGTATGTGGTGATGGTTTATGTTGGCTGGGCCTTTGCTTCTGCTGACAAGCTGGAAAAGAAAAATCCCATTTATATTTTGAGATTTCCTAAAGCCTGTTGATTTATGGAATATGACTGGCCTTGCATGGGGCTTGGTTTTGGGCTTTCTTTTTAAGAGAAAACAGTACCACGTTTGATTTTATCAACAATTTAAATATGGGATTATTCCATCAAATTGTGTTTCCCTGATTGAGAGATTCTTGGAAAATTCATAGCAATTAATAACAAATTAATTATTTAAGTTACATTTTAATTTCTTTTTCGTTGAGATGGGGAGCTCTCCCATCATAAGCTATCGCAGATACACATTCCTCATGTGTCCATGTGGCATGTAGTGGCATAGAGTGGGCAAATGCCAATGAGTTTTTCATGTTTCGAGCTGATAACAGCAATGTGGATGTGGTTTATTTGGTGCTGACCACCAGACATGGGCAGGAATCAAACCCTGTTGAGAGGTAGAGTAAAATATTAGCTCAGACTCAAGACCACACTGAAGCTGCTTCCAGTTGGCTTTGAGCCTCTGTTGTGATGTCTGGACATGCTGTATAGTATAGATATTTTTATTCTTCCCTCTTAGTGATGAAAGGGAGAGCCTGATAGTTCTAGATAGAGTTTGATTTGTCTCTTGTCTTCCCTGCCCAGCTCATTTGCAAGATCTTTCTGACTTCCCAGCATCAGTACTGTTTGCGACTGGGGAAAAATACATATGCCATGAATTAGATACGTGGTGACCGAAAAATGTATTCTTTGTATTGCATTTTTTCTCTCTATTTGTAAGCTTGGGAATTCTGGTAGTCTTTTGCCTGGTAGAGGTAATGGTAGAAATCCAATGGATTTTGGTAAAAGCTGGTCTTAAAAGAACAGATACTTCTCAAGTAGTTGCAGAGCTGCTGAAATCACTTTGGGGTTCCTTGTATAATTTTTGGTTGGGGAGCTGTAGTTTAGTATGCTATCTATTTCCCACATTGGAAAACATTAGGTTATTTAACATTAATGCTTCTGAAAAATGAAACAGTTGCACCATCTCATTCTTTGGAGAACATATGCAGGTTCGGGAGTGTGGAGAGCCATGTTCAAAAGGAAGACACAGAGATGGTGTAGGAGTAACGGAGGCTTCTTTGAAACACCTGAAAAAAGGGGAAGGAAAAAGAAGTTATGGATTTATTTGATTTGCATTACATTCTTGGTACTCAATGACTGGTAGGCAATGTTCATCTAATCCTACCACAGCAACATAAGAAAGAAACCATAGTTTCTGATGAGTTAAATTTTTAAGGTGCTGTCCTTGGCACCGATCGATGGTGGAGAAAATGCAATTGCAGGAAAAGAAAATGAGTCAAAACCAGAGAACTGGCCAAGAAAATTCATATTTGATATTCATTATCTTATTAGAGATGGTCACAAGCCAAGTGCTGATAGCCCAGAGGCAGCACTCAAAGGTTAAGTGTGCATTAAAGGAAAAGTGTATTTTCCTTTATGCTGAATGTGCAGATTTTTTTGTACCTTGGGATTGCTTCATATGCAAAGGTGGAACTGTTCTTAAAGGCTTATGCTGGATGGGAGTCTCTCAGTGCAAGTTGTATTGGCTGCCCTGGCTTTGGTGTGCTCAAGAGAAAACAAAATTAATTACTCTGGTATCTGATCATTTGTCAATGTAACAGTAAAGAAATGAGAGAGCTTTACCCAGTAAAAGCATATTGCTAAGTCTCTTCCTTTCTAGTGTAATTTAGCTCTATTTTTTTAAGTTAATGTTCTAAACAGGATGAAGTTTAACATTAACAATAAAACTCCTCATGGATTTATGTTGTCAGTAAAGGGAGATAGTCAGGCTGGCCCATTTCAAGCAGTGACTAATGGACTTCTGCCTCCATTGCTGGTTCCAGCTGCCTCCCAAGTTAAATGATTAATTGCACAAGGGAAAGACAACAATCCTTATTTGATTGTGCTGATTACAGAGTTGCTGATTATTGGAGTAAAGGGAATATGTTGTCTTATTTTCCTAAATTCTTCAAGGAATAAGGCAAATTGGAAGTAGAGCTGTAGGGTGTAAGGTTACTCAAATCATGGGGTGACCTGCTTGGAGGTCTTTCATATGTCATGCATGCTATAACGTATCCTGACTGTAGCTATGAGAATTACTGTGATAAATCAGTCCTGCTTTTCCAACTGTGATCCGTAATACACAGCATGGCTGTGCTATGGGTAAATGATGTATCTTACCTGATTTGCCAGGGGTACTCAGGAAGCTACAAATGAATTATCAGACCCTGATTCTTGGTTCTCGTAAGTAAAGCAGGCTCTTGTGAATGCTGTTGCACAGCTTTTAATGTCGTACATTTCCAGTCTTTTTACTCTCAGACATCTAACTGTTCTAGTTAACAGGAAAATGGTCATCTCTTGGCTTGGCTGAACTGGTGCTAATGATGTTTTATAGCAGAACTGTGCAGTCAGCTTCAAAAGAAAATGCCACTTAACTGCTTAGAAGGCTGCAGACTGGAGTTTCTTCGTTGTACCTTGCTAAGAATAGAACAGCTAGGGCAGACTTTTCCTAGTAATTTGACTTTTTATTTTGAAATAGGTCTTTATAGTGTCATTAACTTGCTTCTGCGTCCTTCCTCTTTCTCTGTTTCTATCTTTCTTTAGCTTTCTGCAAAGAATTGCATTGAAACACATATCAGTCTCACAATAGTCATAGTGTCTCCCTTTTGTTGCAGAACAGATAGAAATAAAAAGAGCAGACACTTCCTGTACACCAGAAAGACACACTAATAAAGGACAGCCAGCCTCGGGCTGAAAATTATTGCTGTTTAGTAACATATATAGGCAGTACAGAGCAATTCAGAGGAGGAATTGTGGAAGAATGCCTCAGTCAATTAAAGGTTTCACGGAATTGCAGGTGGGTAGATTGTAGTTATTGCTGCTGGACCTTTGCTAGTGCTTAGGGATTAATCTCTTCATAATTTAAAGACAGGGAAGAAATTTGTAACACAGTGCACTATTCAGTGTAGCATCTAATTGCTAAATGCTTACAACACCCCATAAGCAAATGGTTATCCCTAGTTTAGAAAAGAGAAATGGGTTTTAAAGGGTGACTTTCCCTGGTTGCACAGTTACCCAACAAAACCTGATATGCAGCTCAGTGTAGGAATTATCCAGGCCCCTTGTGTGGTTGGCGATGCGTGCTCAGGATGCAAGTGAGACACAGAATATGAAATTACTTTCTCTTACAGGAACTTCTATCTGAGCCCTATCTATAAACCTACTTCATTCCTTCTTATGCTGTGCCAGTCCTTCTGTAGAGTAGAGCAGTGCTCTCACTCTATGGTCCTATAGTTGCAGTTGTAATTACTAATTGCAGCGGTATTGTTGGAGATCGTCCTACTGTATGCCATGTAGTACCAGAAATCCTATTCCAGCATGCCTAGACCATGGACACCCAAACCACACTGCCTGTGTTTCCTGTGCTGAGCTGAAAGAGCAGCCTTATGTCAGCAGCTTCCTCAGCATGAGGAATTGGGAAGATATTCAACCTTTTGTAAACTTTGTTTTACTGTAGCAGATCACAATAACTGGACAGGACCCAGCACAAGAACCCAAGCAGGGCTCTTATTAGATGAATTGATGTGTTAGATATATGTGTCCGGCATATACATGGAGAGTGTTTTTTGATTAGGAGGCAGCACATAAAACCCAGAATTGGCTATGTGCCCTGGGTTCTTCCACATGTCTCTTGGAGCACGGTGTTGTATCTCTTCCTAATTCCTTTTTTCCCCCTCTTTCCTTTTTGCATGCTATAGCTCAAAGCAGTGCAACAGGAGTGCTGTCATTAATGGAAAATCTTTGAGATCCTCAGAGAGCAGGTGGTATTGCTGTAAAAATTATTATTTTTGGTAGCAAAATGAATTAAACAGGAACCCACTGGTTAATATATCTGAGCTTCGTTCTGCTGCACCACAGTGCAATATTTAATAATCCCTTTCACTACTGCAATGCCTCTTTCATCTGGCAGAATTGATGCTTGCATCAGCATTTGGTTTAAAAGGTATAATGCACACTGCAGATCATAATGAATACTTTCCCTCGCTACCTTTTCTTACAAAAGCATTTCACCATGCTTTTGTTCATTACTGTTTGCCATGGGTCCTCAGAAGCACACACATCGTGACTCCACTCAGCAATGGCAATGCATCACTGTGAGAATGGAAAACACATAAAACACCAATATAATTTTGCTCTACACAACAGCACTTCAGAAGCGGCAAATTTTCTTTGAGCCATTGCTTCTTTTAAAGTATAGTGTGCTGCAATGATAAATATACAGCTTTGATGTTTCCTGCTCCCCTCGACCATGACATTGTAAATCAACGTTTTGCTTTTTCAGACTCCATCGTTATTAAAACTTGTTGTAACTTTGTTGTAGACAAACATATGTTAGCTCTTGAAAAACGTGCATCTTCCTCTGTTCTTTTCTGTAACAGGGGGATTATTGTATTTGAAAACAAAAGCTACATTCTGGAGCCATTGGAAGGTGCCATAAGTGAACACAAGATCTACCGAGCAGAGAATTTGAAAATAGCCCCAGGATCTTGTGGCCACCAGCTGGACATCCCTGCCATGGGAGCTGATGACAATGACACATCACACCAGTCTCAAACTGGCAGGGTAGGTGATGATGCACTTTTATGTTTCTAGTTTGCTGAGCACGTCACTGGTAGCATTTCCATTTTACTGCCTATCATATCTCTTTGTTACAAAGAGTCTCTACTGAGCAAAACATTAAACCATGTAGTCAACTTCTGTTGACACTGTGTGCTAAAGTGCATGCTTAAAATTAAGCATGTTCTTGCATGATTTGCTAAAGGTTTATTCCTTTTTCTTGATCCTGGGTGTATAGCTTGCTTTTTACTTTTCTTTTGGTAATGAGATGGCACAGTAAAGTCTATGGTTGCATATTATGGTAATATATTTTGGTTCAGGTATGATTATAGTTGGAATTTAAGACCCCGTAAGGGTACTGTGCAATGTCTGGAAATGTTCTTACCCACCAAGGTGGAAAAGAACATGATAGCTGTGATGCTTTGCTAATATTAGGTTTTGAACCTTTACATTCTAGTAGGAAAGTATCTTATGCAGACAAAACAAATTCTCACTGTATTACTTTACAGAATATTAATGTAGGGTTTTTTATGTAAGAAGAAATGCACTTAATATGAAATGTATCTAGCTAATGGAAACTGTAGAGAATTAAATGAGGATGAGAAAATGCTGTACTAAGTTCATCTGCGCATTGGATTGCAGGAAAGACTGGTTTAGGTGTTCAGAAATTCTACAGTGGTGAGAATCTGTGCTCAGCATTTATTAGATGTCACATTATGGGATTTATACTTACATGTACTTCTGCATCCAGTTAATTGTTAAAGAAAGCGACCTGAGTGGCTGAATCCCTGGTTATTATTTATGTGGTACAATTCAGTTATTTTACATTTTGAGAGTATTAAATATTACATCTAATACGTTGGCCTCTGAATATACCATTTTATGGGCTACGTGTGTTTCTGAAACTGTTTTTAGATTAAAAGCAATGGAAAAATACTTTTCATAACTTCATTGAAGTTTTCCTCAAATCCTTGTGACTTGACTGAATTTCACTGAGACAATCAACATTAACTCCAGGAAACTGAACTAAATGTGTGCATGCAACTAGCTTGATGCAATCAAAGCCATTTTACTATTACCCTCACAGTTCTCACATTTTGTTGATGGCTTCAACTACATACCAGAATTCACCTTAAATATCTAAATAATATTTTTGCTGTGCTTCAGTGGACATAATTATAAAACCTGTCAACAGACACATCATATGGAGAGGTACAATATATACAATGAGTATGTTGGATACGCTTCTAATGTATAAATCTTAAAAGCTGTCAAATGTAATGTGTAGAGTAAGTTTTCACATTTCAGTGTTGTCATCAACTAAGTAGATTGTCAGGACATACTGTATAAAGATGACCTGCAAAGTATGGAGACATAAGGCTGCTTCAAATTATATTGGGTGACAGAAGTAAGTGGCAAAATAGTCTCATGTTCAGTGCATGATGAAAACTTTTGGTTTCTTGACTGGGCTGGGGGGAGCTTTTTGTTTGACTTGTTTTTTTCCCTGGCCCCTCACTCCACTAAATTCTTACTGAACAGAGCAGAAATGTGGGTCAATGTATCACAAAGTTAGGCTAGCCTTTGGGTTAGGTTTAAATATAGATAAATGGTGGGGCAAACGGTGAACTCAGCTTCCCAGATCCAAACGTGAGATTTACTGGAGCAAGTCAGGTAATGTAGTGGATGTGTGCAGACATGTTTTGCCCTATTGAAGCTGGCTCTCTATAGATACTGAGTCATTTCATAACTCAGTGGACCCTCAAATTGCAGCAGTGTTTTCCAGTTGAGCTCCATTGAGATAGGATCTTACAGAAATCAAGCCTGATGTGTAAGACAGCCCCTACAATGTGGCATTTTCTGTAGCCACAAGAAAAAGCCATTTTTGTGGTGCTGGTGGACAACAGATGAGGCTGGTGAGCCATGTGGGGCACGTGGATCATAGAGAATAAGAGGCTGAAATATTGCAGTGTGAATCCAAGCCATGCCAATTCGCAATATGTCTATAGAAGCTTTGCCTATTGTCCCTGGACATTTAATTCTATCGTGACTTTAGCCTTCCTTGGCTGTATAATTGACTCTTCATTTTAATTCTGAAGGATTAGCCTCGCAATGGACTGTGCATTGATGCAGTTGGCTGCAGAAAGCAAGCTGAAAGAAGTCATAATTAGGTATATATTTTAGATAAATATCATACCCAAGGAATGCACATAGCCTTTGCACAAATCACGGGAACAGATTTGTGATGCAAGTAAGTCATGAGAGGCTTACATGATCATACCCTGCTAGCCAATTTCTCTGAGGCTAACTCTCTCCAGTCCAAAGAGTTTTAGTCTTGGTAAAAAACAAATGGTTTAAACTCACTGATGTAACAGAGCTTTTCTTATATCTTTGTACCTGGATTTTCATGTCTTATCTGGAAGAAGACTAGAGGCCCATTAGGGGTGCATCTCTGATTATGACCACATAATACATTTCGGGTTATTTTAGACATGTGGTGTGTGAGGGATCGGTTTCATCACAAAACAATACCCACATGGCCATTTGCCTTATGCAGTATGTCATGTCTGATGAATTTTGTAGGGAGATAAATCGAGCTCTGTCAAATCATTGTAGGTTCCGCTGAAGTCTTCTGAGACATAGCAGGTCCCTTTGTATTGCATCTGCTGCTGTTCAAGGAGCTGCAAGAGGACCCATTCTGACTCCTTGGTGTCCTGGTTCCCAGCCAGCATATCACCAGGCACTGCTGATGACCTGTGTGGCAGACAGGGCATGGGCATATGCACCAAGTCTATGCACACACCATGCCCCAGCGGTGGTGACAGTTCTCTCCAACAGAGGACAAGATGCTGACAGAGAACCCCAATGCTGGGAGAAGCTGTAAGAATATCTACCTGAGATCATTTGCCCAGCACTGTAGTAAATGTAATCCCATTAACTGTTTGTATTACTGATGTTTAGTTCATTAATGATAGCTTTTATACCTTTCTCAGTTCATAAATACCATCCAAATAGAACTTAATTGTTTTCCAGTTATTGTAGTTTGAGGGCTGTGTGATGCTATTAAATATGAGTTTGAAAGTCAGAGTTACTAAAGGTTACATCTGTCGCTTTCCTCTAAACACAATGCTTCTTGCAAAACATTCAAAATCATTAATCAGCAGATAATAAAGAGGAACACATTGGTAATGTGAAGAGAACTTTGTGAAAGTTGGCTGGAAGGTGACATCCAGCACTGACTTAGCTTAAGGGATCACAGAGTTTGCGTTGGAACAGTTTGTTTTGGAAAGCTTTAGTCATGTTTTAGCTTATAGAACATTGGTTTACTTCAAGCCTCGTGGTCATTAGTAGGTCATACATCTGCTTAAGCTCCTTAAGTTCTGGGATCAAGATCAGATATACTGCTGAGACCTCTTTTGCAGAAAGGAGGGAGGAATGATGGATACTCAGCTGCTGTAAATCACAGAACTTTTAGAGGCATTAATAGGTCATTTAAATTTAGGGTAGCAGAGGAACTGTGCTGTGATTAGTACCATTGCAAAACTATATCATTTTCCTCAGTGATCTTTGTGCAGCTAAGCATTATAACTCTTTCAGACTTGCATTTAGAACTGCAAGCTGCGTATATGAATACACAGATACAAAATGAAGTGTATGCCTTCCATATTATTAGTATTAGTATTAGTTTGCTTCCTCAGACACTAGGAGTTCATTCCTTTTTTTTCCTATAGTTTTTGTTCTTGGCATTTTTTTCCTCCATACTCTACCCGTTGACCACTTGATCTCTTCTCTGCTTCACTCAGTATCCCTTTATCTCATTTTTCTTAGTAGCCACTTGGACTATTATGTGAACTGTTTGCTAAAAGTGATCTTGTCATTTCTTAAATGGGCCTTGAAAATAGCAAAGGTCTTTCTGCTAGAGATGGTTTGCTCCAGCAAGGAAAGATAACTCAAACATTTCAACTGCAGAGAGCTTTAAGGTTGAGAGACTTTGTACCACTTTTCTGCTTGCTCTAGTATAATCTGGGTGTGGGTGGGCATGTTGTAAGTACCACACAGACTATTTGTGTTGTAGTAGATAAAAGGAAAACTTCCATGAGGACAAGGAATACAGTACCAGTTTGTATGTAGTAAAGTCTGAGATGTTGTGTATCTCCTCCTGTAAGCTCTTTATTGGACTGAGACAGAGCTGATTCCAAAGGTCAATTATTGCAAAACCAAAATACTCTTTTCCTATTTTTTGGCAGTACAAGAGGGAGACTCTGAAGACAACAAAGTACGTGGAGCTTGTTATTGTGGCAGATAATCGTGAGGTAAGAAACTTAAAGTTATGGGAAACATGGGTGGGAAATGGGTAGCTCCGTTCGGCTGCCATGGTATTGCCAGTACTGTGCTTCTGACAGCAATACCTTTCAAAAGGAAAGCTCCTTCTCTAATTAGGGCTAAGCAATGGAAGGCACTGTCAGGATAATACTGGTAATCAATTGCAGAATTTTTTGCAGTTGGCTCTTGAATACCTGGGATATCTGGCAGTAGTGAAGAAGAGGCAAATAAGAATTCACCACTCAAGATCTCCTTGAGCTAGTTAAGGCTTTATTGCCATTACCTCTTCCCTCTTCAGGACTGACACTGTTTGGAAGGCCTGGTAGGATCCCGCCCTTCCTTTCATAGGTGTACTTTACCATCACATCATTTACCTTCCTGGTGTTTTACAAAGAGAGCTTCAAAAAGAGTAAGCAGAACTGGCTGTAAGAATGTTCCAGTGAGTTGAATGGCAGCCAAAGATGTAAATCTCCATTTGAGTTATTTCCCTACTTATACTGTTTTTTTGTCTTCTTGAACACAACTAGCTAGGGAATTATAATCACTCTCCAGCAACAGCCAAAACAGCCAAAGAAGAGCCTTTTTTTCTCCACAAATCATCAGTCCCTGAAAGAACCCTATGTAAAATATTTAAAAGAGATTTTAAAATCTTCTAGTGAGAACCAAAGTCCCATCCCATCCCCTCTGTTTATTCTGAGGCAGACCATGGTCCCATGAATCCAACAGGAGTCTGCCGCTGTGTAATTCCCAAACTTCACCGACAATGCTGGCAGAGTAAGGTGGCTGTTGGGGGGAAAATGTGACATTTGTCCTGCTGTTACATTGAACCTTTACATTCCAAGTTTCAGAGACAAGGCAAGGATGTGGAAAAAATTAAGCAGAGGCTGATAGAAATTGCAAACTATGTTGATAAGGTAAGAACACAAGCACGATTTCACTGCTCCCAAACTTACTGCCCTTTCTGAAGAGAGTTGCTGTGAAAGCTCTGTTTCTTCTAGTAGCTGAAGAAAGCTGCCATGCTCAGATAGACAAGCAGCTTTCACACTCTTTGCCACATCTCCTTGGCCACCCACCTTTATAAGGAGTTAACTCTGCTGCTTTCCTAATACTCCAGTATTTCAGAGCAATGCTTCTCTCCAACCAGCAAAAGCAGGAAAGCAAACTGAAATCTTTTCTATGTTGAAACCCTTCAATATATTGAACTGTGAGGTTTGCTCTGCATATATATATGCGAGGTACATATATCTGTGGCAGCACTATTCCTAAGGAGATGTAGAATTTAGCTCTAAGATCCTATTAACCTGGGAAAATAGTGAGGATAATTGCATATGGAACAACCCATAGGAAAAAGGATGATTTTGGGGAGCAAAGTCCTTTGCAGCAGCAAGGGATGGTCCAATTTTAAGGCCAACAAAGGGTCTGTGATGACACAGACTGTAAGACATGTAGCCCAAACATGATGGCAGAATTAAGAATATATAGTGCTTGAGTAAGGGGAAGTTGATGGCTGAGTAAGAGCAATAAGAAAGAGACATATAGTGGATGGTTTCGGATTTGAAGTGATTTTTGACAATAAACAAGAAACCCTAAGGGTCCTCTACAGTGTTTTTCGAACAAATTAAAGTTGATTTTTGTTGTGCTGTACGGCCAGAAAAGATTAGGTGTCCAGCAGTGAAATTATAACCGAGGGAGCCTTAATTTAGCTGAGAACTTATCAAGTGATGCTTCAAGGGCAATAACTCAAGAAGAAGCGTTCTTGATTAAAAACAAGCTGCTGAAGATACCTCCATCTCTTCTGTAATTGTCTTGCTGACTTATTACTTGAGGACAGGTGTTTATATGTTACCTGCTCAAAATTAATTTTGCATATTAGAATATATTTGTGTTTCATGCTTAATTTATGCTCAGCAAATGCCAGTGTTATCCAAATGACTGTAATGCATATAAACAAGACAGATATCTAGTACATGCTTTTCTCCGGCTGTCAGCCAAATCTATTGATCAGTTCTTGAATCCTTCTTCATAGTAATCTCATGTTAGAATTGTTAGCTCTGCTCCATTCTGATGCTGCTGTGACTCCCCTCTTGCAGCAGCTGTAGCATTTACCAGTGGGATAATACTGTATGTAGCCCACTGTGCTCAAATCACTTGTTTTCATGTGCAAGAGGGGATGACGTTAGCAAATTTTCAGCTGTGGGTTTGAAACACTACTGTAGTACTACAGCAAAGCTGCCTCTGCCTCTTGAATTGCATTGGTGCTAGTGATGGAGGGCAGCCATGGAAAGAGCCATCTGCCGCAGCAAGTTTGTTCAGAAGTGAGGGTCATATGAAAGTAGATACATTGTGAAGGAAGATACCAAAGTTGGGAGGCACATAGAGATGTAGTGTGCCTCTGGATCTCTTTGAATGCCTTATGGGTATTTAGTTAGATCAGAACTGTTTTCTGTAAGCCATGAAAGTATTTCATCTGAGTCAGTCCTAGTAGACTATGAAAGAGACTGTTTAAGCCTGTACAAGAAAGGTTCATGTGCATGTTATGCTTCTGTTGAAATACTCTAATCCAGTGTGGCCAAAAATATGCTTTAGAGACATGTTTCTATTTTTATTTTCTCATTAGTTCTATAGGCCACTAAATATTCGGGTAGCCCTGGTTGGAGTGGAAGTATGGAATGACATGGATAAGTGCTCTATTTCTCAAGACCCTTTCACCAGCCTCCATGAGTTCCTGGACTGGAGAAAGCTAAAACTACTACCTCGTAAACCCCATGACAATGCACAGCTGATAAGGTAGACATCACACTGCATTTAAAACCAGCTGGGATTTCAGTGATTTAGGAATAACCGTAGTGAATTCTTCCCTAGTTTCTAAGCTGTTGGGAGGAACATCTGTGCTCCTGAGGGCTTCTCATTCCCCTCTGCAAAAATCAAGTGTTAAAGCGCTTTGCAAAGAGCTTCAGCAGATGTTTCAGATGAATTTCCTTCCACACCTCTGCAATAGCCCTGTTATTTGTAGATCCTTCCTGAATACAACTCATATAGAAGTGTAGATGTGTAATAAGCTCCTAAATACTTAGAATATGAATATACAAGCAGTTTAAGCTCATGTTATTTCAAATTGTTACTGAAAAAGGCAGTCCTGACTTCATCCCAAATGCTGAGCTAACACATTCAATGTACTATGTGAAACCTGCTACTTATTAGGAAGACCTCAGTAAGCTTTAAAACACAGTCTAAACTGGACAATGCATTTGCACTTGTGACTTACAAAATCAAATCACACACATCATTTGCCCTGCTGTTGCCTCAATTGTTTCAGTTGTTGTTTCAAGTAATTGAATTAAAACATGCTCAAAGTAAAAGCACCATTAAAATAGTAAGAGAAACATCTCTTGAATCAGGTATTAGCTTGATCAATGAGCTATTCTGTATACGATGCAGATAATTGATGACTTAGTAATTAAAAGAAGCTCTTTACTTATTACGTAGATATTTTTACATTAGCTGCTTAAGAATAGAGCCCTTCCAAACTTCCCCCATGAGATATTTGATTATTCTGTTATATTCTAAGCATATATTATATCAAGCAGCATATAAACTTTGCAGTGCATTAAAATAACCCTTCTTTGAGCTATAGACATTATTTTTATGTTTCTATTTCTATTCCCAACTTCAGTCATGGAAAAGGAAAAGGAAAGAGGGGTTCTGTTACAGCAGTAAACAGAAAGGATGGTGATCAAATGGATCTTTCTCATAGCAGGGATGCTGTCATTGCCTGTTTGGCAAGTCGGCATGCCTAATCTGTGCTTTTCATTGTTTTAAACCTGTAAATGTCTGGAGCTGCCACTTTTGAAACGGGATCTTTGAGACTGACAGAAATACAAGGCTGAAAATACTGGGGAGGTATCTTGGAATTGAATGGTGATGCTGTGATTCTTCTTCTCCTTTCCTGCACTCCTGCAGCGGCGTGTACTTCCAAGGGACTACTATTGGCATGGCACCCATAATGAGCATGTGCACTGCAGAGCAGTCTGGAGGGGTTGTCATGGTAAGTAGTAAAAGCACAGGGCTTGAAACTGGCCCAACTGGTGCAACACATTCTCAGGTTTTATAGTACTATATTGTGTAGCAGAATATCAGCCCCATTTGCCCCATTTTCAATCTCATTACCCATATCTACATTCAGATTGCTTGTAAATGATAGTTTCCATAGTGAAAAAAAATCAAAATATTGCATTAAATTGGAGCCTGATCTCTTTGCAAGAATCCTCTACTCCTAATTATCATTAAATCAGGTGCTGAGGTGTTGTGAAGGATGAGAACCAGAAGATGTATTGTTATGCACTTAGGTATTAACTTAGTGTTACAGGCAGCATCTATCCTGAATCTTTTATTATATTGATGTTATCCTGTATTTACAAAGTCTCCTGGGTAAAGCCTTATTTTTCATCTGTGCAGCGCAGTGGTTTTAAATTGCCAGGCAACATGAACTAACTATGGTAGCATTTATTCTACCTGACTATTACTACTAATGCTGTTGTTAGATGCTGAGCATGATGAACATAAAAGCAAATATTTTGGCCAACTTTTGGAAGTAGCTCTGGAGTATTTTATTTCATCTTTTTTTTTTCTAATTTTGAGCAGTGCTTTTTGCTAAGGAGGGGAAAGAAGTTTTGCATTAACTAAGATCTGCGATACAAGTACTTTAAATAAAATTAGATATGGACTCTCAGAGCTTGCAGGCCACTAACAGGCTCAGCTGGCGACCTCAGAGCTCAACTCCAGAGCAGAAAAGTCAGGGAGCACTCAGAAACACTTAGGTAGCCTCTGAGTTCAGCCTGCATGTGCTGAAAACCTTTGTTTCCTACAGCTTTGTTGAGACTTCCAGCACCTCAGGTGATGTGGTGGCTCTCTTCAGCTCTGCTGCACACCTCAGCTGCACATCATCACGTGAATGAGTTGAGAGTTTACTGACAAGTGACAATCCAAATGGTGGGATAATCCCAGAGGCAGTCCCTTTGAAGCTCCTGCATTTCCTTCCTTCTTAACTGGAGTCCAAGTTGAGCTTGGTACACAATGCATGACCCCTTTGTGGTCTCGGACAAGCAGGCAAGCAGCCAAGCTTGGGGTGATGTATCCATACATGGTAGATGCATACATTCCAGATGGGAAAAATTTACAAGGTGAGCAGGGAAGCTGAGGTGTAGGAGAGTTTAAAGAGCAATCAGATCACAGAATTTGGAGAAAGCCATGCCAAAATTATAGATAAGATAAAGACTTCAATCTCTTGGTACCTTTAGAAGCTGAGTCTCTATTTGGTGTTTATAACAGCTTTTCACTGGGTACCTGGGAGATAGGCACAAAAGGAGGAAAAGAGGGAGACATATATGAGGCAGACAGCTCCGTTTTATCCTTGTCACCTTCAGGCCAGCAGTCCCTGAGATGCCCTTAACAACAACCTTTTTGTCCTTCTAATTTTTAGCATAAGTTTTAAAGTACTCTACAGGGTGTTTTACTGCAAAGTCAGTGCTTTTCACTCTGGTAACTGTCATTTTACACAGAAACAACAAAAAATAGTTCTTTCCACTAACAAAAAAACCCAAGAATCAGCATTTCTTTAAAGTGCCCTCGAGGCTCTGCCAGAGGAGACATTGATTTGGATGTCCAGGAGAAGCCCAGTGTCAGTGTATGACTCATGGGCCAGGCTGCAGCTTCCGTTGTGCAGGGGAACATGATGTTTCCCAGAGATCTCACCTCAGTGGACTGAAACTTTTGAGGTGCAAGTTAGTTCAAGGCTTGTACAGCGAAACTAGAAACTGCCAGTTATTTAAGCCTCAAAAAGGGGCCAAACCCAAAGCAAGCAAACACTCATCCCCAAAACCCAAATGGGCAGCTGCCCTTTTTTCCCCCCTTCAAGTCAATAAAGGCTAATTCAGGGGTACAAAAAGAAGGGTTTTCTAGATACCAGTATGCACAAAAGAAAGCTCTAAATTTGGAAGATACCCACATGAAAGAATAACCTGCAGGCTATAGTGCTCAAATATCTCAACACTGGCAACCGAACGTTTGGTCATCCTTTTAACTCAGTCACCCTCTTGCCCTTCCCACTCTGAACACTCAAACCAAAAAGCTTCCACAAGCTGAAAGAGACAATGGACAGATTGCATGAGAACTAGCATTTGAGTACAAAACCTGTATTCATCCTTGTATGATCTGATTTTCCTGATTGATTTTGCAGTGGGTCAGTTCTATTATGTGATCTAAATTCCTCTTGTCATGTCTCTCTGAGAGCCTACCCCTCTCTACTGTTCTGTAGGGTTGAGTTCTTTCAGTGGTAGGTGACATCCTGTCTCCCACTAATTTTAAGAGAAACTCAAAGCAGGGGGAGCAGCATCTGAGTATGAGAAGCTTTTGGTGTATCAAGGGCTTTCTAGTTTTATTTTACTGTGATGGTTCTGTTGTGTTGTAGAAAGACCAAACAGAAGCTGACGTTAAAGCAAGTCTTTGACACATGATTCAGTCTTCATTCTTCTGTTTCAAAAGGCTATCCACTGAATTCATGGATTTGAAAGTAAAATGTTGCTGTAATGTACCATTGCCACTCATGGGAAGTTAGGCTAAATGGGAAGTGTGGAACTGAAGCATTTATATTTTGCTTAAATGAAATAAAAGTATGGTTTAAGAAACTTATTCCTACCTGCATAGAAAGCACCAGGATTGGGGTATTTGCCTGTTCTAGCTGTAGGTGATAGTATTTTATTATTTACAATTTGATCTGAATCTCAGTGGAATGGAGCAGAGTTCAGCTGAAAGCAGCTGCGTGTTTTGTGCAGCAGCTTATAATGGCTTAACAGTAGATGGTTGCTTATTCAGTGGTTGTGAAACTGTTTGGTAATGACTTTTACTGCTCAAGTTAACTTTAAAAGACCCTGGTGGGATAAATCAAAGTCGTATTGCTATTCATTTCTTCAGTCCTTGTGATACTTAAATGGTCTCAGTATCAAATGGGACATGTCACTGTTTGTTTTGATAATCTTCATTTATGCTGTCTTCAAATAACCTCTTTTGCTGAGACATCACATTCTTTGTTTTAAAAACCCTCTCAAGAAACTGATAAAATTGCATTCCAAGGGGATCTGAGCAAGTAATGAGAACCGCATGGGCTGCAAAAATTGTTTGCCTAGTCAAGACCCAAATTACATTTCAGATCATTTATTGCTCTACTTTTGGAGTTGACTGTGTGAGTTCTTAGTTTTCTTTTTAATTGCCATCTTTAGGGGTGTTCAGATACAGACATTCTCTGTTCAGTTAGTAAAAGAGATACTGGCAAAGTAAAGAACTGAGTTTGAGTCTAGGTAGCCCAGTGTTTGGAGGAGTTTCTGTCTTGATCGAATGCCCCTTATTTCAAGGCATCACTCCAATGTGTCACTGGTAAATTATATGGAATTATTTCATTGTTTTCTTTATCTCTGGTCTTAGATATATTTACAGTTGAGTGAGAGGCTGTGCTCTCAATTCCATTGAATTCTCTAAATATTTCATCGATTATTATGAGTACAAAGATATTATATGCCAATCTGTGACAACTATCTATATAAGACATCTCCATAGATAATCATTGTGCAGAACTATGTATTTCCTTATTATTGCACCTTATTTTTCTGTATAGAAAACTATAGAAAAATAACTTGTTTCTTTTGCTAGGACAGGTTGTACAGCTTCTTTCAGCAAACAGGCATTTTAGAATATAACTGCAAACAAACTGCCTGTCACAAGATTTGTATATTGATTTATAATAATAATATATAATCCATGAGTTTAAAATTCAGGAAAAGCTAAAAAGAGATCCTTTGTTACAGGATAAAATTCTTTTGAGTTTATTCCCAGTGCAGAAGGAGTAGTTCTTGGTTTCAGTATGACTGCATTCTCTTTATGATTTTGTTTTCTGTTTAGAAAATGATTTATTAAAGACATTAGCACAGACAGATGAAAGAAGAAGCTCTTAAATCTACCCCAAGTCATGTATTAAGGGCTTCATTAATATATAGCTAATGGTTTAGACAGTTTTACCTTTCACTTCTTTTTAGTCTGAAGGTTGGCTTAGATGATGCCAGAAGAGTTATTTAAACTGAATATATTCATATATGCTTTTAGAGCAGGCAGTGGTACATAGTCATTCCATTTACTGACTGATAAATAGTGGATCATGCATTTATATTACATGTTTATGCCTTTAGAGAAAGCTTTCCTATGAGTACCGTGGATTTTTTTCACCCTTAAGGAAAATGATCAATGTGGAAAGGTCTCTTACTTGTGTTTAAGCCAAAACATCAGCCTGTAATGAGATCATGCAGTCAATTTCTCAGAAATAATTGTCCCAAAAATCAACATTTCAACGAGGATGTTAATATTTCAAGTTGACATTTGGAGAATTTAGAATATTCATAGGTGTTAATAAAAGACCATCAAAGATTTCAACTTGCTTTGTCCTTTCCTTGTAAAAAGGAGGTTTTTTTTCAAAGCTACTTGGTTTTCCTTACAAGGCTTGTGAATTTTTGGACTTTCTGATATTAAAGAAACAGACTGAAGAATAACAAAGAGACCGAGTGAAATATCTTGCTGCACTGGCATGAAGGATCTTCTCACATCTCCTTCATCACATTATTTCTTGCCCATAAATGATTACCCTTTCCAACACTCCACAACTGAGTGACTGTTTTCTGCTACTGCCTTGTCTTGTGAGTTTGGAGTATTTATTGAACAGGAGAATTTTAAGCCCTAAATAAAGACATGGCCTAGGTGTTCAAAGCTGCCTGATAGTCTCAAGTGTCTAAGGTAGACAAGGCCTTTAGTGATGTGATTTATTGGTGGACTTGGTAGTCCTGGGGTGATGGTTGGAATTGGTGATCTTAAAGGTCTTGACCAACCTAGTGGATTCTCTGATTCTGCATGCTGGGGAAACTGGGGGCCAGGGCAGACAGGCTGTCCTGAAATTCCCACTCTGCACTTGGTATATGTGGATGAATTTTAAACTGCGTCTATTTAACAACAGTGCAACTGCAGCTGCTAAGTTGATAAAACATTCAAAGTATAAGAAATAGGACTTTAGAGAAGCAATGTGTGAAGTGTTTTCACATGTGGATTTGACTAGTTCTTTTGGTGTTTTTAAGGATCACTCAGAAAACCCTCTAGGTGCAGCCGTCACACTGGCTCATGAACTGGGACACAACTTTGGGATGAATCATGATACATTGGAAAGGGGCTGTAACTGCAAAGCATCTACTGATAAAGGGGGTTGCATCATGAACCCCTCTACTGGGTAAGTGCGAAGTTAAACACTGGGAAGTCACAGTTGGATTGGAAAATGTTTACTTTCATTTTGTGTTTCAGGAGCATTTAAAAGGTAAATTCTAAAAAGCCTCTTCAATGCCTGTCAAATCTTCTTGCAGTTATCCCCCTTGAGGTGAAACAATTAAACTTGTTATCAGAGCACAGCATGTACCATTGCACCTTTCTGTTTCTATGCTAGCAGCTTGAGAGGCAAAAATGCTGTAAGCAACTGGTTAATTACGAAAAAGAAAAGTTCCACAATACTGCCTTGCAAGAGTTGAATGAGAATTTCACCTTCTCTCATCTTGCCAACTGAGCTTCAGTCATAATAGGAAGCCGCATCCCAAGGCCAAGACTAAGATGCATAGCAAATAAAATAATGCAGGAAATGCATTATTAGACTCTCTGTAAAGCCTTTGCCTTGTGCAGAGGAGGTTTTTAGTTTTGCACAAACTTTTGCATTTCACCCCTTGTTATAATTATGTAGCAGTTTTAGAATGAGCGAATGAAATCCATAAGGTCAGTGGGGTTAAGGCTGTTCAGTGGCCAGAGGGAGATCCTCCAAGAAAAGATATAAGACACCATGGAAAATAAAGCCAGTGAACTCGTGACCATCTCCCTGAGTCCGTGCAGAACCGTACTCTGCTGATGATGAAGGCACCATGCCAATGGAGAAGCACAGTGGTTTTGTCGACACAAAAAGTACAGGCACCATGACCAGGGTAACCAGTTACAGCTTCCTTCACTGTGTTGTAAAGTGCTGGTAGAAACTGAATAACATATGAGTGAATGAGTTCTCCATGTCCATATTCAGACAAGAACAGGTAGGATTAAACTGAAGTAGGAGACAGTAGGTTCACCAGAGCTTTGCGATGGGAGGTGATGTGCTGGGCTGGACTGCCTGCAGAAATGTTACTGTCTGTGACTGGAAGCTGGGAAGAACCAGTGGGACAAATATCTGTCAGCAGTGTCCTGTAGGTACAGCTGGGTTTGTCTTAGGGCAAGAGGATGGTCTAGATGATCTTCTGATGTCTCTTCCAGCTCCAGCATGCTCTGTGTGTGCTTAAATTTCATCCGTTGCTTAAAAATCTCTTCTGGGAATTGCAGTCGGCTCAACCTCTGCCTTCTCCGAGACGGCATGTTTCTGGGAAAGGAGAACAGCAATGTGGGAGAGGCCAGGGAGTGCTGGACAGGATTTCTCCCTGCTGGTCAGCCTAACAGCAGCCTTGGCGTTTCTTCAAAGGCATGCTGTCACCCTCCTTCAGGGCAGAAAAAGGGATTCTGGCCAGAGGCCAAGCACAGCAAGTTAAGAGACAAACAAAAGAGAGTTGTGTGTGTGTGGAGGAGAATGAGAGTGACTTCTACACTGTGGAAAAGAAAAATAACAGCTCTTCTGAAACAATAGGTAGTAAATATCCATATAGAATTGCATTCTGCAGCAGATCAGGGTTTGGATGCACACCGTGAAAACCAGCTGAAGTTAGAGACAGAGCTCTGAGGTGAGGTGATGTGAGATGGTAAGGAGTGGGCAGGCAGGTTTAGGCTCTGAGCTCCAGACAGATGTGAGACAGCTTCAGTCTTCTCAGCTGAGTTACTGGTTGGGCATCCAGTTACTCCACTTCAGGTAATAGAGGAGATGCTCTCAGGACAGAGATGTCCAGACACTTCCTGAACTCAGCTTGCGAAGATGTCTCTAATGTGGGACTGGATAGCTCTTCATTGCTTCTGCCTCCTGCACCAGAGTCCTTTGGGTGTATCTGAAGCTTCCTCTGAGCTGGGTGTGCCAGGCATAGAATCATCATAGAATGAATGAATCATAGAATGGTTTGGGTTGAAAGGGGCCTTAAAGATCAAAGTTGTAGCAGCTCAGCATGTTCATCAGATACAACTCCAAGCAGCTCATCTCACTTCACGTTGAGGTTTCTGTAGTGCCTTACAACTTAAAGGCTGTGCTTCCTTCTGCAGCCCCAGCACCCCATCGGTTGAGCAGGTTGGGAGGGGGCCATCAGGTACACTGCAGCTTTGTAATGCTCCCTTTGGATTTTCACCAAACTTTGCATAAAACCTGTGCCTGAGGAGGAGTTTTGGCATTCCCAGGACTGAGTTTGCTGTTTGTTTGCGCTGATTATTGATTTATAAATGGAAATTTTAACATCAGGTTTCTAGCCTCGGGCTTTACCTTCATACTGCGCTGTCGATCTGTAACAAGTATTCTGGGAGACTTCTTTATGCCTGAAGCCAAACTGCATTTTACCAATTAAAAATTAATACTTTGAATATTTACCAACCCCTGACCAATAGCAGTATTCCTCGGAGCACCGCTAGTCAAGGAACTGAAGAGATTTTGGCTCTGGAGGTACATGTATGTTAAGGAAAGGCCAAGTGAATATTCCCTATCTGAAATGTACTCTTGGAATAGCAAAAACAAAGGGCATCCCAGGATAGGCACAGACATTTAGAGAGATAGCCTGCTCTTTCAGTGTATTCCTTGGCACTCACTCTGTGCACTTCTAATTTCTGTTGGTTTAAGGTAGATTTAATAAGTGCAAGGAAGCAAAATCTTTTGGCTGTAGCTGGTGCAAAAAGCCCAACCCCCTCAGAAGTCCTTATCTGATATCTGATAGGAAATATGTAGGTTATAGCAGAAAGGCCCCTGTAAATGTAACTTCGGAGTCATTCATGTGGTTGTGCAGCAAAAAAGGAATGTTTAAAGGCTTTTTACTTAAAAGTGATTTCATTAATTATTGCCATTTCTTTTAGTTCCTATGTTTCATTCTTTGAAGAGGGCTTAAAAATTACTTCTTGGTAGAAAGAATCTCCAGGGATCAGTGTGGAATTTAAACTCTGTTGGTTCTATCCTTTAATGAGCTTCCTATAGGTTTTACTCTTAAAAGACGCCAGCAAGATGTATACCACTTATGTGTGAGATACAAGTGCCTTAAAGATCCTCTACATTAGGAAAATATATTTTCTATAACATAGAATTAAGCATATAAAACCCAAAAATTGTGGCACTCCAGGCTTTTTAGAGATTCAAATATCTGCTGTGGAAATCAAATAAATCTCAGTGTAGAAGTTTGGGGATTTGCTATAAAAACAGGATCAATAAGGAAATATTTAATATTAACACATTGTTTCCTTTTGTATCCATATGTTTTAATGATATTCCTCCAGTTCTTTCTGATTGTTTTGACTATAGACTGTTCCAAGTGAAAAAGAAGTATACAAGGAGTCTTAAAGAGACTTGCAAATCCTTTTACTGAGATCACAGTATCCGACAACTAAGGGAGGAGGCTGAGCCAGTGAGGCCATTTCCGTATTCCACTTGTTTTCCAAGTATCACCCTAAAAGTTTCCACTCTTGGGAGTGAAAATACTCTTCCTGACAGCTAGACAAATACTGAAGAGTTCTGGTGAAACCCAAGGCGTTAGTCTAGATTTATACCACTGCAACTAAAAGCAGAGTTTAGCACCAACTGCAGAGCAAAATTATGCCCATTAGCAGTGCTTGTTTGTTTAGTCACTTTGGAAATGCACTTTCTGTGTGCTCCTTCATCAGAATTGAGCACAGGCATCTCAGTGGGGGGTTGAAATTGGGTGAGTTTCCCCAAAGTAGTAGAAAGCTGAAAAGTTCATAAAGGCTTGACATTTCTTGCCAGCCTTAGGGGAAGCAAAGTCTTCATAGTCAGTCTTTTCCGCTCCTGTAAACCCAAGGGTTTATACTTCCTCTCACCCACATGCGCATGTCCTTGCCAATAGCAAGCTCTTCTAGTTTATATATAGATGACTTACACAACTAGCTTGTCATAGGGGAAGCTGAGCATCCTGGAAACATGTTCTTCCTTCCCTGTTACAGAAAGTAGTCCTTGATGCCTTTCCATCCCACACAGACACATGTTTAGGTGTTAATGAGAGACGAGGAATCCGCTAAGGACATCAAGTTTTACCCTTCAGAAGCTGATCCTACTGCTGTTTCCATCCCTTTGCTGAGTCTCATGACTTGCTATAATGGAAGCTTCTTTCACAGATGTGTTGCACTAACCAGGTTGCTTTCTTGTTGTTGAATCATCCTGGCTAATTGAAATGCCAGGAGGGCTCCTAGGATGGACCAGTGTGTTTTATCTCTCTTTGCAATTGCAAAGACAGAAGCAGCTTTTTCACCATGAGGATGGAAAAGAGGATGAAAGGAAGAGGGCTGCTTTGTAGTGTCTCCTCCAGTCCCCTTTGCACCTGGCTATGGGAATAACAGAGGTGTTTCTCCAGGTCTATCCTACTGCCCGTGCCCCATTTCTTTTGCCATCCATGTATTGCAAGAGGTAATACATTTTATTGACCTCGAAAGGTGCATGCATTAACCATAGCCTAAAAGCTGTGTTTACAGCTATGAATCACAGGGGGCTTTTGCACACCACTTCAGCAGATCCCACTTGCCCCATTGCGCTGAAACTACACACAGAAAAGGCAACCAGCTTGGAGTTTGACCTGGAATTTTTCTGTTCCGGCAGTTCCAATGCATATGCTGGTTTACATCCCAGTGGTGGCACAAAGCTTAGGGACAGAAAGCTAGTTGGTGCCACACAGTGACATAAAACAAGGAAGCAGAAATATAAACAAGGAGCAGTGTTGGATGCCAGGTTGGACAAGACTTGGAGCAAACTGCTGCAGTGGAAGGTGCCCCTGCCCATGGCAGGGGGTTGGAACTGGATGATCTTTAAGGTCCTTTCAAACCCAAACCTGTCTGGGGTTCTATCATTTATGACTTCATCTGTCACAGGGACATGGAACGGGGAATGTGACCCTTTAACTTCATGCTGGTGGAAATGCCTGTGTTTTACCCATGCTGCAGAACACTCTGGGGCTCTGCTCCAGCCAGGGCACCAGGTTTTGCATAGTGATCATAAGTGAAGAAAAAGGAGACATGGAACTAAAATCAGTTCTTTAACCTCTCCGTTATTGATCATCACTTTAGAGGATTTTTGCCTCTCTGTAGAAAATAAGAGCTAATACTGAGTAATTTCCTTTCAGTACACAATTTCACTTTAATTATTGAGAGGCAGGGTATGGGAGAGGCAGACAATTAGGAGCAAAGAACGAGCATGTAATAAAAATCTTACCTAGAAAAATACTGGTTCATTTACTGTTAGAATTTGGAGAAGACTTTTTTAACCAATCCAAACTGTTGGCAGTTTGTTTTTAAGTGAGATTAAAACCTTTATGTTAGAATTAGCCAATGGGAAGCTGCATATCTGTGAATGAGAATGAGGGCAAAATATGATCTGTTAAGAGTCAGCTGAGTGACAGTCCCAAATTAAGCTGATTGATTTGGTCTAAGTATTGCTGAGGAGAAATGGGGAAACATTGAAGATGGGAAGGACCATCAGGTGGGTTTCTTCCAGGTACCCCTTAAAAAAGAGCATTGGTACATACTACATTTGAATTCCCTCCAGGAATAATGAGGTATTCTGCACTGAACACTGAGTGCATTAGTTGCAATTAAGGCTAAATAAAATATTTAGGTAGAACCATAGCCTTTTTTCCTGTGTAATAGTACCAGATATCTATGAGTAACTAAAATGTGACACTCAGCAAGACCATGAATAGCACAGAAGACATCATAAATGTGAACCCCACTGGTGATGAGCTGGCCCTCAAGTTTGTTACACTAACCCAAGGATAAGTTAGGAAACATTTGGTATTTGTTGCATGTTATAGGCCAGCTCCCAACTGTTTTGAAAGTGTAGTGCTGTGTGATCTGGGAGAAGAAGCTATCCTTGAAAGGCAGCTTTCCTATAAGGGAGAAGTAGTTACATTTGATGCTTCCTTTTCATGCATTAACTTCAGTGGCCAAGGGGAGGTGCATTGCACTTTGGGTTGTGTCACTCAGAGCATCAGTTTCTGCTGGCAAACAAAAATTGTTTGACAGCCCTCTGTGCTAGCACGTATATTATCAGAGGCATCTAAAATAGCTATTCATTTGCTTTCTCCCCTCCCCTCATCCCCAGTTAATGCTTGTTTCACATTGTTGAAGGTCTTACTTCATTTTGCTTCCTGATTCTCCTAGTGTAAGCTCTGATTTAAATTCTTTAGTACTCTAAGGTTTCTTCAGTGTTCATACTCAGCGTAAGGGCAGGGTTAGCAGAAGGCTTAGCACTCTCATGTAGCTGCTATTTCAGGTGTCCAGCAAACAGTATGCTCCTTCTTCCCTGAGCTGCTGTGATCTAAGGGTGCTTCTGGAAATGCTCCCCAGAGCCACCGAGGTGTCACAACTTGGATTAGGTATTTGTTGTCTCTATTCAAATTAAATGGTAGGTCATGGGCATGTGAATTATAGAGTCTAGGTACAGGATGTCTGTCCAGAAGCTGCTTGATATTTGTGATTATCACAGTACACCCACCCCATGAAATATGGGCTTGGGCAGAGAGATTGGCCTGTGGGTTGAAACCCCAACCTGGCTTGTTCCCGTGCTGCAGTTTACTTAGTGGTAAACTGGAGTAGTGTTTTGTGGTAACCCAGAGGATGAAAATTATCCAAGTTAAAACAAGGCTTGTGGATGCAGAACATACACTGTTGAGGATTATTCAGTGATCTGCCTGGCAGTTCAGGTTTACAGTTATCCAGATGTAGCTGAGATGACTGTGAACAGCTGGATTAGGTCAGGGTGAGGAGATACTCAACAGTATCTCCTGCCTTCACCGCTAAAGGAGAACAGCACCCTATCATTACTGTGTTGTTCTACACATTACAGTGTTATACAACTGATGTCTTTGATGGTATTGAAGGTCTTTTCTTTCCTCGGATATCACCCATTACTGTTAATGGGATTTGGGACTGTGCATCAAAAGAAGGCTAGTAACAGTAATGCTGATTTTGTAATGCATAAGTATACATTTGCATGATAGATGGGTGGCTGATGTCTCCTGGAGAACTGTTTTGCTCAATAGGATTGGCTCTCAAAGGCTTTTGTGGGGAGCTGTGTTATTTTGTCATCTGCTTCTGTTTGATTTCTGGGTTTAAACAACAACAAAATATAATCAAGTTCATTATAAACATGCAGTTAAATAAATAAAACATAGTTAAAATCCATTAAGGACAAGCTAGGAAATCACTAATCACATGTGCCATTTATTAAATTATTAGCTTCAATCACATTTTTCCTTCTTGAAAAATGATCTCAAGGGAGCAGGAAATACGGTCACCTTGATTTTGATTATTCAAAGTCTGAACTGGAATCTACAGAACCAGGCTATGAAAACATACACCATACAGAGGTTTCCAGCACACTAGCTGCAGGAGACAGCCAGGTATGCCATGAAAAATCACATCTCGGTTTTGATACCAAAACAACTTGAAGTGAAAAACAATTATTCCAAAGCTTCACAATAAAATACCCATAATAATTTTAAAAGCTGAAATAATTAAAAAAAAAAAAGAAAAATACATTAAAAAGCTAAAAATAAAAAAGCAGCTAGAAACGGGACACAGACCAGAAATACAGTGTGGGAAAGGACGCTTGAATTTGCTCACTGGCTCTCTTTCCTCCTTTCTAGACATCTCGCAGCATCCTGTAGCTGCAGAGCTGTTAAACATTAGCTAATCAAACCATTATTAGTTAGCACGGTATTTCCTGACCCCTCTCAGTTTGTTTTCAGCTGTGCAGACCTCACTTTGCATTTTTCGGTCTGGCAGCTTAGAGCCATTAAAGTGTGGAGTCAGCAGAACTCTCTGGAATTACCTCTGTTACAGTTTGAAGAAAATGAAATTATCTCTAAGATGTAAACAGTTTCTAATTAAACTCTGAAGCTGTTTACAGTTCCCAACCAGCCTGAGCTGAGCTCTGCACAAGGACAGGCTCCTTTGTTGCCTTTCCCTTTTTTTAATAAAGTTGATATACTGATGTAATAAATTACTTGTGACAGAGCAAGGGCTGTTGTGCCAGCAGTGCGACTGCTGCTTAAAAACCTTAAGCAACATATCCCTATGCCCTAGTAATTTAGCACATTGCATTCTGGTCCTTCCTTTTGTAGGAAACAGCCTTGAGATTACAGAATAGATTTATGTCAGTCTTTCCCTTAACTCCAAGTAGCCCCATGTCTGCAGTGCATTTGGCATTCCTTTTTGTTAATAATTTCCATACATTGCAGATAGATTTAATTGTTGCAGTAAATGAGATCTGCGTTGAGGAATTAGTGGTGTTGGTTGAAGTACGCTGCACGTTTCCCAGCCTTTTGCAGGAGTGGGTCACTGTTAACAATTAGCACACAGAGTACAGGGCAGGCCTTTGGAAGAATAGATATTGCTTTTTGTTTGAATTTAGTCATTCACATTTCAGTCAATGTGCTGTTAGAAGTGCAAATATTTGGCTTTTCTGGTGTATCCCAGAGAAGAAGCCATCCAGCATTACAGTATGCATTTTCTGTAAGTGAAGTTGACAAGAAGAGAGGTTACTTCTCAAATGAAAACACATTTTATTTCAGGTGTGATTATTTATAGCAGATACTTAAGGACAAGTCGTGGTTTCTGCTATGTAACTGGTAGATTTTTACTGGCTGGGATGCTGGTATGTGAGAGCTCGGCTGCGTTTTGTCTTGTTGGTGTAATATCCATAGAAAATACAGCTCTGTAAGGGGCATTTTTCTCCTGCACTACTGCTATTGCCATGACCCACAAGAACAAATCATATAAGGACATTTCTCTCTATCTTAGCCTTCTGTTTCATCAAAAAACCTTTTCAACCTGCAGGGATAAATCTGTAGTGCAGTGCATGGAGAATTAAGCATACAATGTCCAGTTTTAATTGGTGTTAATGAATTCCAAATTCCCAGAGTATAAATGGAAACATACCTTACAGGGCATTTTCTGACAGCCACATGAATACTCCTTTTTGAACATGTGTTGTATGCCCTGAAGCACTTAAAGGAATTGATGTTGACTTGGAAGACTGAATCACTGTAATTAAATGATGCCTACAGCTGCATTTGCCACAGTTGTCATGGGAATCACAGAGTCTTTTGTGGCTGGGATAGATGTGCAAAATGTTTAAAATTCAGAGAGGGAAGATGTCCATTTTACCCCAACAATTGCTTCCTGCAAAGTCATTCTTTTTCTTTTCTAATGTCAAAGCCTATTACAAAGTCCCAGACACGTTTACTGCGGGGTTCTTGTGGCAGAAATACAAGTAGGCTCCATTACAGCATTTAAAACTGAATGGATCAGCTCCGGTGGTGAGATTAAGGTAAGCAACCACCTATTTTAGTGTAAAGGCACTGAAAATAAAGAGGTGAAATAACTTTGGTGTCCTAGGGAGGCTTTGTGGCTGCTTCTAATATAGCATGGAAGTTGCGTTCGTCTTTGTCAGTGGCGTTCTCCTGGCAGGTGACCAACACTACATATGAAACTCAGGCTACCTCCAAGTTGGTAGGAAAGCTCCTATGGGCTTCAACAAGGTCAGGATTTCATCAGGATGCCTATGGATTCCTTGATATTGTCAGAAGTCTTTCATTCCTGTGAATGCAAAAGACAAGGGAAGCTAGAAAGTGATTCATTGCCATTTTTGTTTATGAATGTTGTTTGAAAGAATTCCACTTCCATTTGTCTGAGGCGATGTAGGTGATATGGGATAAACTCTTTTTTTTTTCTCAGTGCTTATCTTGTAGCAGAAGAAGGGAAGGTGGGAATGCTGGGGCCGGGGGGGTATGGAATGCAGTCTGATTTCTGCCTCATTTATCTTTCCTTTGAATCTTCTAAAGAAGAAAATAAGAGCTGAGCCATGCTGCTTGCAAGTTAGATACTCCTTTCTCAAAGTCCTGATTTATGAGGAAACCAGGTAGTACAGATGCAGAGTGAAACCAGCACAAGCCTGTGCCCCAGGAATATGTTGTTTCCAGCTTTTGAAGGGCTCAGATGTTTTTCTCTAGCACTTACATTTCACTGACTGGCATTTCCATACCCTTCATTCTCTTACGGCTTGTGTTACTGCTTTCCCCAAAGGGCAACTTCTTCACATGCTTTGGCCAGAGGGCCAAATCTCTTCTCTTTGGACTGGGTTCTTCCCAGTGGGGTTTAGCCCTCCTTGGAGTCCTCTTCCCTTAATTTGCTGTTGTTTGATGTGCTCACCTGATGTCCAGGCTCATCCATCTGCTAAGGCCAAGTGCCCACAGTATAACAGGTCTTTTAAATCAACCTGGTCACACTGATCACGTTGCCTGGGAGGAATAAGTGTGTATGCTTCTTCCTTTCTTTAGGGTGCAGGTTAACATGAGTTGTGTTTAGGATTACACACCGGCAAGATAGGAGTTTGAAGGGGGAAATGTCAGTAAATAAATACCATGGGTTGATTTTTCTGTATTACAATTTGGGTTTGATATTCCCTTTTGTTTGGTCTGCTTCTGTTTCTGAAAACTTACTTTGCTCTTCCCCCTCACCCAAACATGCTCTCCATAAAATGATCCTCTCAAAACTGACTTCCCAGGTTATTTTTCTCCCAATCTGCTCCTGACCCATTTAAAAGAAGAATTTCATAGTTTTTCAAGGGAGAAAATCAGAATGTAACTGCCTAAGCTGATTGTAAAATCACGTTGGGAACCAAATGAAGCGTCATCATGATGTAGCATTGCCTGAGCATTTCAAGCCAGATCGAAAAGTGCCTTCTATCTAAGTAGAAATCAGAAGGAAGCTGATCTTCAGCAAGGTATTTTGAACAAGGGGATGGGCCATTTGTCCTTATTTGTTTGTGAGTGCTGAGGGTGTTGTGTTTTGTGTGACAAATTTAAACACAGGCCATTCTGGTTGTGCTTCTTATCCACAGTTTCCTTCATTGCTGGCAGGCACTGTGCGCCTGCTGCCCTGCTTTTCTTTAGTCTGGGACCAGACCTGACCCGGCCTTTTCATCCCTCCTTCTGCTATGTGGTGCTTTTTCACTTTTACTGTAGTCAGCATTGGATTAACCTCAAATTCTAAGTAGTAGATTGTGAAACTTGAACTCTCAGCAATCCAGCAAATTTTTATTAATGAGGTAGTGGTCTAAAAGGAAACAGAGCAAAAGATGAGCCAGAGGCAAATTCAAACTGATTATAGCTACTTCCCTTGGCTGTCTGGTTTCCAACAGGAAGAACAGTTGTCTGAGTTCAATTCCCATGGAGCTTCTGCAATGCAGATAGCTCCAGCATAGTCAGAATACTGTCAGCATTGATAAATTGGTTCAGTATTGCTTCACCCCCAGAACACAGAGAAGAAAGTCACAAAAGGCTTCTCAATGAGAAAAAACTTTTTTGACTGTACATTTGTCAAAGTAGAAGTAGCTGCTAATAATGTTTTATTTGGCAATTTTGTGACTGCAGAAATATCAAGCCATGACCGTGGATACTGTGTAAAGCCATTAAGTGTTGTTCCTTTGCACAAAGTACTTTTCTGAACCAGCCAGCGCTGCTTTCTGCCCTCAAGTCCCACATTCACTATTATAAATCTGCCTTTTTGAATATTTCAGGTAGTTAAATCTTCACCTCCAGTGTAATGCGAGAGGTCAAGTCTCAGCTGGGGCTATGACAATCTGATCTAGACACCTGAAGTCAGGCTACTTGAAGGCATTCTGGGAGTCTGCACCACCCCAGGGCAATATTAAAAGGAACCTAAAGCATTTGTGTGTGAAGTTTAATCGTTTACTTGGAAAGATTTTCTTTTCAGTAACCCTGGAAATTTCATTGTAGCGCAACAAGCCATTGCCACTGCACATCAATTAAATTAACCACAAGTGTGATACAGCCACAGTTATTTATTGGATGTGTAAAATTTGCCATGTAGTGAACATGACAAAAGCTCTAGGAGAAATCTAGGCTTGTTTTTAAATCGCTGACCACGAACTCAGACAGCAAGAGCTTTGATGTCACGTAGAACTACATGGCCCAATTCCGTGCTCTACTTTATTGATGCTCTAGGGATTAAAACTGTAAAAAAGGAGCAAGAGAGTGAAAAACAGCCAGAAAATGAGTTGTCAAACATCCACTGCCCACTGCCTTTGGAAGCAAACTTCCCATTTCAATACTTTACATATATATATATATGTGTATATATATATAACGAAGGTTCCAAGGGAACCTCCAGTTGTCCTGGATGTTTGTCATTTGCAAAACCTTGGCATGGGAGACAATCTGTATATTACCTTCAGGGTCTCCCTTTATTATGCTTTTGAGATCTACTTTAAAACTGCATTTGTGTCTTTCCCCCTCAAAAGTGCTTACAAAGGAAGGCATTATTTCAATAATAGATAAAAAGCCTTTCCATATTATGGCACTTGTCTGTTTTTAAACAATTGCTATTGAAACATGAAGTGTATGAAGTAATATGTAATGACAGAACTTGATACATGAAGGGGGCTGTAGTATTTGAACACCTATTTCAATATCAAAGGAAACTAGATTTTACCTCCTGCTTAATACCTAATTCTGTGAGGTTCTTTGTGCTTACTAATTCACTAACATACATGCTTTACAGAATAGCTGAAGTGTCAAAAAGTGTCATAGCAAATTCGGTTTTATTCTAGGAGGCTCATATGTCTTAGGAGACCATAAGAAGTTGTTTTCAGGAGATAGAGAGCAGTAATAATGTCTATAAGGTAAAATCCATGGGGGAGGCCTTTTAGTGGGAAAGAATTATATCCATTGGATCAGGAGTTAGAGGAGGCTGGAGAATTGTCATAGTTCCTTGAAATCAACACCTCACTGGGCTTAGAAACATTCATGTTGCTTGAGCTTCCCCCTTCTGGAAGTTTATTCTTGTGTTACTCTCTTTGCTGCTGACTTTTTCCCATGGAAAAATCACTTATACCTGAATTAACAAAAGCAACCCTATTTCTATTTTTTAACTTACAAACCTCCTATTTTTAGGGTCCTATGTAAGACCTGGTATGTGCAACAGAAACCTACACACTTGCGCACAAGTCATTATGTAGAGTCTGAACGAAAGGGAGCTCAAACTCACATCTTCTGCCTCCAGTAAAAGGATCTGAGTTGCTCTCCTTGTCTCCAGTTGTGAGCCAGTGTGCAGCCCAAAATCAAGATCTACGGGGACTAAGGAGACTAAGTACTGCTATTTGTGAATCTCAAAGGGTCCTAGGGTCAAGACAGACACAAATAGATGTTGTGATGTTCACTTCAGGCAAGGTGTCATGGAAAGTGGAGGAAATTCAGGTGCTTGACTAGTGAAATTACTGACTCAGAGGCCTGGGACTCAGCACTTCTCTTTGAGCACCTTCATGCTCCTAAAACCCAAAGCTTATGTCTTGGCTATTTCCAGATACAGCCTTTCAGGCTTGGTTTTTCATTCATTCTGAGAAAAGCCCATTCCCAGTTTTCTGTACCTTTGGGAATGAGGTAGTCAACAATTGTTTCAATAAGTATGCTCCAGGAAAACAAAATGCCCTTTTAAAATTAATATAATCTCCAATTATCATATTACCTCAGGGAGGAAGGCCTGGTGGTACTTAATATTGCTCTTTGGGGCTGTTGTGCATTTTAATTGAGTGAATAATTGTAGAACACTTCAGGGCCTTTTGGTAAAAAGCTCTGTATAAACATTACCATAATGCTGAATAATCAGGTTGCCACATGGACTGGAATAAATGAACCCTATAAATAGATATATAATTTATATATACATATAATGTATGTGTGTATATATACCTATGTTTTGGAGAGAACAGGCAGTTGCTTTATAAAAGTCCTACAGTTCTTTAATAAGAAAAAACCACTGAGATTGGATAGTGATAATCAGAATGACAAAAATGTTAGTTTTTAAGATACTGTGAACTTGGAGTTTATCCTCCTGTGCAATGCACAGAGAATTGCCAGAAGCATTGATGGTGTTACAGCTTCACTGAAGCTTCTTAAGAAGCAGCAAAATATGTTAGTTTATGGTGGAGGAACAGGGAGGAGATAGAGCCAAGGTACTAAGCGTTTAGGTGGCTGAGGATGTAAATAGACATGGTTTGTTGGAACTAAGGGATTTTCACTTCAGATGGCTTTCCCAAGGTATAGCTGCAATGAAGTGGTAGGTTTTGGCATGCAGCAAAGATCTCCTGCCAGTGTGCCTCCAGGCATTTCCCAGAAGGAGCAATGGGAAAGATAGTGATGGCAATCATAGCACACCAGCCTCGGTGGTGGTATTGGTGCTAGGTCTGTAGCTGATCTATATTACCTTACATTAATCAGTAGCCACTCTTTCTCCTGGATGACTTCGCTGTCTGATCTCTTAAGACTATAATTTTCTGGGGCAGCGACTCTGTTTCTGAGCTTGTACTTTCTTGTTATTCAGCCCATTAGGAAGGGGAGTGCCTCTGAAATGGAAATGATGAAGACGAACTTTCATAGTTCATGAGAAAAAAAAAAAGCCTTTGCTGGGTCACTCAGTGCTATCACAAAGAATTCTGTGTTCTGAAAAGGGACTTGACACAGTGATGATGCCACTTCACTTAGTTAATGAAAGGAGCCATCTAATACAGGCTAAATACAAAACTGCATAAAGGAAACTGGCATTTGAATGGCTTGAGTGCTTGAAATATAAATGAATAGGACAAGACCAGACTCTCTTTCTAAAAGAATCAATTACTAGGCATCCTCTTACTACTGTGAAGCTCTCATTTGCAGGAGCAGTCAAAGCTTTTTTTTTGCTGGGAACTGGGATATGCAGTGCTTGAGATTAAGCACATCTTTTATGCACTAAGGAGACACTGAGGAATGCTGTGGATTCAAGAGGGGTAGAAAGAATCTGAAATTGTTTTCCTTGATGTAAACCCACTGAGGAGACTGATGTAGTGCTGGGCACTATTTGACTTCTGTAGAGTTGTATCCACAGCCAGAATGGTTTGACAAAATAATCCATTGTGCATTAAATCTGCAGATTCAAACAGTGTAGAAAACATGTTGGCTACTCAGCATCCTACAGAAGGAATTAGGTTGGACAAAAGTTTCTTTTCCCAACTGCCTAAAAACAAGAGTCTGTGAAAAAAAGTATCTTGAGTGAAGGATAATGGAATGTAGATTGCTAGTGAATGTTTTTTCCTCTGGAATCTTCTCCAATGGCCTTTATGAGCCAGTGGCCGAGGGTTTTTCCGATAGGATAAGTGCCTGAGCTACCACAGAACGCACAAATATTCCTGTTTAGCATGTTACTGAAATCTTGGAGATGGGTCAAGACTGACTTTACCGTGGAGGCCCCATTACCTTTTCCCACCCAAAGGTGGTCCTTCAAGGTGAAGCCTGAAGCCTCTTAACAGAGCAGTGCGGGAAAGCTTCCCATATTTGTTTAGAGGGTGAGTTTCCTTTACATCACCATTGCTTCATCATTTTGCACAAGCTCTAGATTCACTTAAACATTGTGCCTAATGCTGCTGACATCTGATATCTAGAGCTTCCCTTCCCATCTGCCAAGGATGTCACGCTTCTGATGAAACGGCTTTAAAATTGCAAAGACAGCCAAAATGTAACTCAAAATCAAAATGATCAAATGCAGTGGCTGTTACATGGGATTATTCTTTGTCAAAGAGGATGAAGAATGGTTGTGTGTCAGAATATCACAGTATTAAACCTCAATTATGCTTCCAATGAAATACTTACTGGAATTAACTGATGTGGGATCTTCTCTTGCATGGTGTGGTTACCCTTCAGTTGCTCTGTTTCCACTGGTTGTGTTCATCTCTGGTTTTATTTGGGGCTTACTTAGTAAAGAAAGAGCATTTTCAGAAAATGCCATCGAATAACATGTGCTGTACTGATGTCAGCTGAGGAAATCAGCGTCGAGAGCAGGAAGAGCCAGAAGATGAATGGATTTCTTAGTTCAAAATAGGAAACAGCTTGAAGTTCCTCTGGGGGGAAACAGAAACCTCATTCATTAACAATGACATTATTTCACCTCTGGTTCAGAGTAAGGAGTCTGTTCTGCCGGTAAGGGACAGACACATCTCACATTCATGCAAACGACCCTGAGCATTCATGGATACAAAGGAACACCCTAGAATATTGACAGTTTTGACTGGTGAGCTATTCTTATGATCCGTGTGTGGCTGAGACATATGGCACAGGGAAAAATGCATTATGTGTGCTCCTGAATTGATTTCAGTCTGTGTATGTCTCCCTATATCATCTCAGTGGATACCAAAGTAAATCTGTGTCACTGAAGCGAAGGGTCTTGCCTGGATGATGCAGTATTCATTTATTCATACTTTGATATGAGGATCATGTCTGTTTGAGCCGTCTCATACTTTGTGCAGGGTTTATCTGTCAGATATCTCTGGGTTTCTTGCTTTTTCCTGGTGTTTGACAGTAGTGAGCATCCATCCAATTGTTCATAGTCACGTACAGAAAATTTTGTGGGTTGGATTTTTTTCCAGTCTAAGAGCAGGACAACAGTTTGTGGTGTCCAGTTAAGAACATCTCCAATTACTCAATATAAAATGGTCAGTAGGAGGTTTCCTAAGTGCTTTTATTTTCTGTTCCATTACTCCGAGTACCTTCCCTGTTTTCCCCTGGGGCCCAGAGCTGCACTTAGCAGCCTGACTCCTATCTCATGCCATTCTGAAATTTCTTTATTTATCTTAGACTCTCTCATTTTGCCTAAACATTGATATTTTCCAGAAATCAGCTTTTTCAGTGGAAATGCCTGTTAACTTTCTGAGGTCATATGTCAGTGAATCACAAAACTGTTTAGTTTAACCAGACAAGCCCTACAGTGATACACGAAAATTATTCTCTTCAGACTCATGTTTATGTTCTTTTCCAATGAGCTGGCTGCTTTATTGCAAAGCAATCTGTAAGAGGTAATTTTTGAATAGGCACAAAATAAGTCTCTTTCTGCAAGGTACCCATAACCTTTCTATAAGATCCTAATTAACCCCCTTATGTCAGCACAGGAAGCTCTATTGCATTTGTGATTGTCACACATTTCTTTTTCTTTAATAGAAATGATCCCTTTCTGATACCTACAGGCATCATCATTCACAAAGCAAGCTTTTCATTTCAGGATATTAAAAACAACAGTAGATTAATCGAAGTCTGAAGTTCAGCAGTGCAGAACTTCCATCTATTATCTTGCTTGTCCATAAAGATTATGCCCTAATAACACATGAGTGATACAAAGCATTCAGTGAATAAAGTCCAGCCATTATCAGGTTGGCTCCCTGTGCTGCTATAATGTTGAATTACTGCTGGGCCATGGAGCAGCAGTGACCAATGTACTGAGAATTAGGGGAGATGCTGTTTTACGATCTGTATCACTTGGTTGTGGTATAGATTCATCATAACCATGTGGACACCACAGTGCAGAGAGGGTTTAGGCCATGAGATTGATGGCCAAATCCAGGTCACTTTGTGTCATATAAGGAGTCAGTCTGAAAGCATCCATTAGTAAAAATGGAATTAAGGCCCCCAGCAAGGCCAGGCTGGACAGGGTTTGGAGCAACCTGGCCTACTGGAAGGTGTCCCTGCCTATGGCAGGGGGTTGGAACTGGGTGAGCTTTAAGGTCCCTTCCAACCCAAACCATTTGGGGATTCTCTGAACAGAAAAACACAAACTAACTGGTGATATTTGTACTGTATCAGATCATTTTGCTAACATTGCCCATGTGTTTTGCAAAAGAAATCAAAGCCACTCTGTGCCTACAGAGTAGGGCCAAATCCTGCTCTCAAAAATATGAATTTAAAAATGGGTATTTTCATTTGTGTCTTTACAGTCATCCTGATTTAAAATGAGAACTGTATTTGCTTTAGTCATGTAGTTCCCAAGCTTGACTTTGATGAATTGCAGAAGCAGGCTCTTATCAAGTAGCATGGTGGTTTTTCACTTCTTTTTTTTCCTGAAAAGAGCAGGGATTTTGCCATACTGCAGAGCAAGATGAATTAATTTGCCACTTGAGGCTGGATTTTCCAAGAAGGATTAGGATGTTCTTCAGTCCTGTAAATGCAGGCATCCTCCTTGCAAGCCCAGCATTTCTTTAGGCCCATGATCAAAATTAGCTTTATGGTTACTTATGCAAAAGAGGGAGAAAGAATTCCAAATGTGAACACTTCCAATCCTTAACCGCAGCTGCAAATTTAAGTTGAAAAGATGGAAATTCCCTTACTTATAGTGAGAAATTATTATAAAGGTTTTGGGCTTAATATTACAGCAAATTGTTATATCTCCATCCTATGTTGAAGGGTTAAAAAAATCAACCCAAACTTCTTCTTATTGCACAGATGTGCTAAAAGGTCACCAGTGTGACAGGAGAGAGATGTTTTCATCTGATAATACTACCTTTCTTTTAATCTTTGTGTACTTTTCTTCTAGCTATCCATTTCCCATGGTATTCAGTAGCTGCAGTAGAAAGGACCTGGAAAACAGCCTGGAAAAAGGAGTGGGAATGTGTCTGTTTAACTTGCCTGAAGTCAAGGAGTCCTTTGGTGGACAGAAGTGTGGGAATGGCTATATGGAAGATGGAGAGGAATGCGACTGCGGGGAGCCTGATGTAAGACACCACCTGAGAACTCCTGCTCACCTCCTGTCTGCAGGCTTTTAACAGTAAAGAATTGGTTTGGCATGTTTAACACTATTGGGTGTGAAACAAAACTCTCCCTTTTCTGCTTCTGTCTTTATCAGCTTAAACCTCAGAGTCCTCAGAAACACAGGGATTTTCTGCTTGGCTTGCATTTGAGTTGCTGAAGTTCAGGCAAGGCTTTAGTAAATAAAGTGCTCGATTGTCCACGGGAGAACCAACTCTCATGGCTTCTCTAACAGACTATCCATTGCTAACTGTCATGTTACTGGCAACAGAAATTCTATTAAGTACTAGCTAGGAAGCAAAACTCAAGATAAATTTCATAGAAACATAGAATCATGAAATGGTTTGGGTTGGAAAGGGGCCTTAAAGCTCCTCCATTTCCAACCCCCTGCCACAGGCATGGACACCTTCCACTGGACCAGGTTGCTCCAAACCCTCATCCAAGATATAATTGAAGGTTTATTTCCATATGTGAGAAGCCACTCTTATGTTAATATAAACACTTGTATACAACTTACTATTAGCTAAGCATTTTTTTCCTTTCAGACAGCTTCAGTCTCTAGGTCCAAGACCTTTCCCTCCTTCGCTATGAAGTTTTTCTTTACTGTTAGCCAATAACCATACTAACAGAAATAGTATTTTCCACCTCCCAAAAAGGTTGCTGCTACTTCAGGGATTGTTCCATTTAGTTTAGTGAATGTGTCAGAAGATGAATCAGATCAGGAGGTGGTAGGAAAACCTGGAGGGGGGGGTCAAATAATATCTGAGCTGACATCCGTATCCCTTTGGCATCCCATGCTTATTGGTTATATTGAACTTCCCTCAGATGACCTGAATTAAATATATCAGTAGATGAGGATTTGTTTCATGTGATAAATATGACTCTGCAGACAAAATAGATCAGGGCAGTTAAAACAGCGAGATATTGCTGTATCCTTACTATGCAGTGTATTGGATTTACGCAAGCCATAAGGATTTCCTGACAGTTCACTCATTCTTCAGGGTAACGAGGTTGGAGGAAGCAGGCTTATCTTGTTTAAAGTCAATAGAGTGCAAGCAGCTTGCAAATGTCTTTCTAACCCAGTTATCTTTCTCTTTTTCATTTTTGAATGCTAGTGATACCTTTTCAAGTCAAAGCCACTTAACATCAGCAAGCACTGACTTGTTTTGCCTCTTCTTTCTATATTTTTCCTTTTTAATTATATTGGAAAACTGCTGCTTGGGCCCAATTAAAATTAATATGGAACTTACTGCAATATTCTGCTTGGTAGAAACCCCAAAAGATTCATTAATAATTCGGTGCCCAGTCATTTATACCAGCTGAGTTTTGTCAGTAGTGTTGCAGTTATTTGATGGCATAGAAAGCTGTACAGTAAGGCATGCTAGCGGTACTTTATCAGTGGTCAGAATTAAATACCTTGTATCAGAACAGGAGAATTGTCAATATTTTCTCCCCAAAAATGGCATCAAATCTCATGGTGTGGCTGGGATGAGAATACCACATAGAGGGAACTAAGAGAGACATGGAAGGGTCTATAAATGAATCTCTGGCTCAATGGTACAGTCAAGGGATCTTTACGGCTTATTTAAATGGAGGAGAACTCAGCATGTTGAACTTTCTTCTCTTGATGATATTTAATTTGAATGCATCATCCAAGTGGGGATAAAACACTGGACAGGCAGAGTTGAAAAGAATAGAAAAGAAGGCAGAAGTGAGATGTTTGGAAGTAGCTATGTGCAACTCATTACCAATATCGGTGAGGGCTGTCATGGTAGAGTGACCAGAAACAAACCCAGGCTATGATAAAACAAAGCTAGGGTGCTGAGCAGAGCCATAAAGGATGTGACAGTTTGCAGGGTTATCTTCAGAGGCAGAAATAGCAAGAGGACAGATGTCTATCGTCCTGTGGAGCAAGGCCATGGCAAGTTGAAGAGAATATCTTCTGAGAGTAGGAGGAGGTAAAGGCCAGATTGGACATGGTTTGGAGCAACCTGGCCTAGTGGTAGCTGTCCCTGTCCATGGCAGGGGGTTGGAACTGGATGAGCTTTAAGGTCCCTTCCAACCTAAACCATTCTAGGATTCTGTGAAATATCAGTCTGAATATATAGATGTAGGTGGTTGATAAGGGTATTTCTCCTTTATGCTAAGTAAAATATTAGCCTTGTGTTGAGGTCTGTGCTCCTTTTCAGTAGGACAGCAATGGATTGATGAGAGTGGAGGGTCATGAGTGCAGCGCACATCCCACCCTTCAGTCAACTTGGGAAATGCTAATGCAGTAGGGACTGTTTGACCACCTGTCTCCAAGCTATGGTCTCATATTCATCAACTGCTGGCTGTCATCTTGAGTGTCATCGATGGTGGCATGCCTGCAACAAGACCAAGAGTGTAAGACCTGACCCAGGAAGATATTACCAATTAAGATCTGACTTCATTTGAGATCATATTACCAAAAACGTCTGATGTGCTACAGTGTCTGGGAAAGGAGGGTTAATGGAAAGATAGAAGAAAGAGAAGAAAACAATTCCCTGGTCCCTGAGAAGTAAGAGGTGACGGATGTGGCTAATCTTATAACGGGCTGCAAGGGGGACCAGAAAAGTACAAATTGGGAAATCAGAATTCAGACAAATTGCTTCCAAATGTAATTAAGAGCTAGTGCCTGAACAGCTGTGACATGCCAGGGATGAGTCAATACAGCTTTTGTGCCAGGAAATCTTGTCTTACAAACCTATCACAGTGCTCTGAAGGACTTAACAAGTGGATGGATAGGACTGACACTGTTAGTGCACCCTGTTAGGAGTTCAGAGAGGCTTCAGACCAAAGCCTCTTTAGGAAACAAAGCAGCTGCAGGATGAGAGAATATTGCATGGGCAAAAAATGGTTAAAAAATGGGAAATACAATTGGGTGTAAGGCATCCATTTCATGCAGTGGATGATTTCCTGTGATGTATCCATGTGATGTATCCATGAGATGTATCATGGGGACCATACAATTCAGCATATTCATAAACAGCCTGGGAAGAAGAATAGTCTTGAATTTGGTGATGATATTAGCTAGGATGGTAGAGACAAGAGCTGGCTCTGAAGAACTGCAGCAGAACCTTCTGAGACAGCTGGACTGGGCATTAAGATGACAAATGGGATTCAGCGTGGGGGGATGCACATTCCAAACATCACATATAAGATGATGGACTCTGAGCTGACTCTGACCATAGAGGAGCAAGACTTCATATTGCAATAAATGTCTCATGAAAATGTCAGCTCACTGCTCAAGGGTGGTCTAAAAGGTAAATAGGTTGTTAGAAATTACTGAGAAGGAAATAGGAAAACAAAACAAAGCACCAGTAGACCTCTATAAATCTGCATCGAGCTGAGTCTGAAACTGCATGTGCAGCTTTTTCCTACCTCTTCCTGATCTCAGGAAGGATAACGCAGAATGAAAAAGGTTCTGGACTGAAAAGGAAGAAAATGAAGGAAAACACGATAGAAGCTGATAAAATCATGAGTGAAATGGAAAGAGTGAGTAAGGAGAGATTGTCCCCAATGAGAACTGAGCACATGAAGGTAGAAAATGGCAGGTTTCAAATCAGCAGAAGGAGCTGCTCCCCGGACTGTGTGCCAGTTCCTTTCCACTGAATGTTACAGTTGCTGACAGTGCCCATGGAGCCAAGGAAAGCCAAACTAGGAAGGTATCATGTATGTGTGTTCACATGCTTGGTTTCAGCATCTTCTACTGGCTGCTCTCTGGTGGACAAGGCTAGAAGGGTTATAGGCTGACCCAATGTGATCTGCCTTGTGCTCTTAGAAAAGAGGTGGTGAAAACAAGGTGTATCTGGTATCGTGTAGGTGATGCTAGTATTGTCATTGTGTTAGTATGTTTGAGATGTTCTGATGAGCCCAGGAGACCTACACTAAGAAACCCACTCTATTATTGCTGTGGTTATCAATAATAACTAATAGTAATAAGCTACAACAGAGCAGCATTTTCTAGTGGCAGCCTCTATCCTACAAAACCTAGTGAACCTTTTGTTTGCTTTCCTGTTTATATTAAAACTATTCCTGACAATTTAATAGCCCAGGCACAAAAACCTTTTACCAAGCTTATTCCCTACAATGGGTAATAAGTGAGTGAGCTATTGGAAATTTCAGAGGCTGCAGTAACATCATTCAAAGAGCTGTGTCTTTATCCCAGTCCGCCTGTGAAATGCCAATTGCTTTCCATGGCTGGCTGGTGTGTGGCTAGATGATGAGTTATAAAGGCTGACTGTGTCAGAAATACATTAGTTGGACTGACACTGCTTTCCTCCGCCCTCAGATTGCTATAGAGGTGAATTCATAAACTGTGCTTCTGTGCAGAGGAGCATCGCTTCTGAAACACAGCAGCTGCAAAGAAATACTTGCATAGCCTGCTGCCTTCCGGCATGATCCAAAATAGGTGCAGGAAGTTGTTCCACTGCTTCAGAGCAGCGCAGTTAGCTTTGTGTAGTCAGGCAGATGTTATCTACGAGCACAGTGAAACGCTAAGAATCTGTTTGCTCTTTATTTGTGAGTGCAGTGGTAGCTCTCATCTAGTTGGAAAGCTTTGCAAAAGCCAATAAAGTAACAAGAGGGTGTGAACATCATTCTAAACCCACTTATTTCTCCTGTGTTCCCTATATTGTTAGTGATCCCTTGTTAAGTCAAACTGACTTAACACAGCTGAAGAGCAGTTTTATCTGCTGCTATTTTTTGTTAGGGAGAGATGAGATTCCGGCACAGCTGATGTAACTTGCAGCTTGTGAGCATAATCTTGGAAAAACAAATCCATTATTTTCTTACTAGCTCATTCTACTGAGAAAAAAGTTTGCAAAAGCCCACGCATGCCACCGTCTAATCCATAAGTGTGAAATTGGGACGTATCAGAGAGTAAGAGTGCAATTCATACTCATTTTGTTTCTCAAAGCTCTATTACTGGCATACCCTGATAAGAGATTACGTGAAATAGCGTCATCATCTGTCTTTGTGGCAGCTACCAGTCCCCACGCAATACAGAAGTCTGGTGAGCAACTATCACAAAACATGAGATCTGTAGTCATGATGCTCAGTAACTGCAACACAAGTCTTGAGTCCCCACTGGAGGCAATGGAATCATTCCACTGATTTCTGTGCAAATAAGACACCATACTACTCTATCAGGACTGGCATCAGCATACTTGAGTTGTCTGTGGTATCTGGGATTAGATCCATAGCTAGAATAAACCAGCCTTCCTCAATGGCTGCTCTGGTTTTACTACAATTATTGTGCTTGTTGAAGCTAAGGACAGACAAGACTGTTTGGATCAAGTTACAGACTTTCATGCATAATTCATTATTTCATGCCTTGCTTTTCTTGGCAGAGCTATAGGCAGCCTCTTGATTTACAGCTCATTTTGACTCAAAGTTGTCTGCTCTAAATTTATCCTCCATCTAGGAATGTACAAACCGGTGCTGTAATGCAACTACCTGTACTTTGAAACCGGGAGCAGTGTGTGCACATGGACTTTGCTGCGAAGACTGCCAGGTGAACCAGTGGAAACCTTTCTTATCTATATGGGGTGGGTAGAACTCCATAATCTTCCCAACTGCAGAGCAGTAAGCAAGGATGGAGAACAATCAAATTGGTATCATTAAGCATTAAGACGCTCACATTTCTTGTAGGCAATTAAAACACTTCTCAAGTTGTAACAGTTATAGAAAAAGCAGATCAACAGACTCTTGTAATGGTGTCTTTGCTGTTTGTAGCCACTTCACCTGCTCATGCAAAACCTCTCCTTTTCCATGAGCGTTTGTATGCTTTGATTTCTTGTCATGCTTTTCATGTTGTGCTCTGGTGAGCAGTCAGTAAATGCTGGCCACTTTTTAGGAGAAGACTCTTAAAATATTAATTCTATCAACAGCATATGTATTTTTAATGGCAGATCATCAGCTCTCATGGACTCCTAACTTACTATAAAAGCTAACTTGCTGCAGGCATTTACCTTCTTGAATTCTCAGCCCATCTCTTACATATGGGCCAATAAAGCTTTCAGCATGTTTCCATTGTGTTGGTGGCAACCATCTGCCTAAAAGCTCAGTAGCAGCAAGCTATCAAAACAACCAGCAAATGGTTTTTAGTAAAATCAATCTTTATGTCTTTTTGCCTTTTAACCAAAGGCACTGTGGTGATGCAGTTAAAATTCAGTGCTGCTCCCAGAGCACACCCATCTTTTGTGGTTGTTGCTGATCAGTGAATGTTCAGATTGGCACATTCCACCATTGCTACTGGTTGCCTTCAGCTCTGAAATAATGTAGTTATCCAGGGAAATCAGGACAGGACAGGAATCGGTACATGGACTAGGTGTATAATTAAGTCGAAGATGATCTTGATGCCCATGACAAAGTGATTTTCCCATGAGCAAATGCACCTCCAGCTCCAGAAGCTGAATCCAGAGTCAAGTGGGCTGGTATCTTTGTGATTCATAACATAGAATCATAGAATAGTTAGGGTTGGAAAGGACCTGAAGATCATCTAGTTCCAACCCCCATAAGATGGGATGTAATGTTACGTGGTCAGCTGGCTACCCTGGTCACTGCAGCATTGTTACAACCACAGGCATGAAAATGTTTCTGCTCTGACTTTGTTGGTCTTTTTTTGCTATAGACCATGCTTGGCACTACAGCCCAAAATGTTTCTGTACCTATGTGTGATTGAACGAGGCATGCGGAAAACTTTGGTTCCTATTTGAAAATGAACAAAATCCTGGGTTTACTTTCTGACCCAAGCCATATGAGCCATGATTGCAGCTGCAACTCCATTTTGGCCTTCCTTCCAGACAAACCCTTCACAACATGCATCAAATAAATGCCTTTAGATTGCTGCATAATCCTTGTACTGTCCTCTTCTGTCACTTGGTGCAAAGCCAGTGGAAAATCTGTTCATGTGCTGCATGGGTTATACTGCTGCATAACTCCCATTGGTTGGAAGTAGAGCAGTTAAAGTTGTTCTTTGTTTTGCAGTTAAAACCAGCAGGGATTTCTTGCAGAGAGTCAAGTAATTCCTGTGACCTGCCAGAGTTCTGCACAGGAGCCAGCCCTCACTGCCCAGCTAACGTGTACCTGCACGATGGGCATGCGTGCCAAAGGGTGGATGGCTACTGCTACAATGGCATATGCCAGACCCATGAGCAGCAGTGCATCACGCTCTGGGGCCAAGGTGAGTCTGAGAACCAGGAGATCTGTTTATGAGGTAGACTTGGGGACAAAAAACCATGTGATTTGGAGGAGTTCTATACACTACCAATCTGCATCTATTCTTTTGTGAAAGGGAGCACTGAATAATGAGGGGAATCATTTTGCAATTCATTTTATCCTTGATTTGCAGTCATGTTCATTTCTTGCAGCAGGAGGTGGAGAGCAACAGTAACTAGGTTCATTCTGCAGCACTGCAGCAAATGGCAAGGTGAACTCCAGACAAATCATTTAACTTTGATTTTGATATGGCCTTATGTCATCTTGCAAAGTGCTGAATGGTCTTGGCAGGTTGAAATCACATCCCTTTTCTGACTGGTGTGTAAGCTTCCTTCTTTGCTCTAGATTGCTTATCTGCGAAACATATATGTCTGTCTACATCAGAAAATAGAGTTGAGTATTTGATATTAACGTAAAATTCTTGGATCATTGTGTCTATTTTATTGATTGGTGTTACCTGTAAACCTGTGTCCTGACTAGAGTATGCAGACTATACGCTGAGGAAGAAAGATTTTATTCTCCATGGTAATCTACTTCCTTTTTGCAAAACTCTGATAGCATGAGGTCTTGGATTAGCTTAAATGGATGATATCCCAGGAAATCCATTCACCTTTCCTGTGGCACTCCCACTGGAATAGAATCATGCAATCATAGAAAGGCTAGGGCTGGAAAGGACCTTTTAAGATCATCTAGAAATGGAAGTATTGACTCTGCATTTTGTTATCACATCCTGCATCACTGGGGACAAGCCATCCTTCATCTCACTTACCTCACTCTCAAATGGGAAAACCACTTTTACCTCTCCTGAGGAGGAGCATTATTTAGAGATACATTTAATTATTTCTTTTAAACTAACTTTTTCAGCTGACTTAGCCTCTTTCAAGTCAGTATCTCTCTGCCTTTAACTCTGTGCTGAAACAGATAGATCAATATACTGACACACAGTTGCTTCCCTCGGTCAAAATCCACATGAGAAGACTATTGAAGAATTTATGTTTTATTTAAAAAAGCATTAAGAGATGTCAAGAACTAGTGCCACTGATGCAGGTAACAGGTTAGCTTGGTCATGTGGGTCTAAGAACCTGTTCAAAGAGTTCCATTTCAAAACCAAACTCCTCATGTGGAACAAAACATGCATCTGATACACTCCTCTGAATCCCTGTCGCATCGTAGAGGTAATATGAGCTCATATAGGCATGCACAATTATAGCCTCCAGTCAGTCATACTGGGATTTCTAATCCCCTGGATACAGACACATTTTCTCTTGCATAAGGCAAAAATCTCCTTATGAACCAGTTTCCCATGCCATGGAATGATGCTCAGTCAGGCTGTTAATGATTTCAGATGCTGAGAAAAAATCAGCTAAAGGTCAGGGAGCTGAATTGCTGCAACTCCCTTGCCAGGTCTGTTTCCTAATGCAGCAAGTCCTCCAAACCCCTTGGGCTCCCCTAATTCTTTCGTGTCTTCTTTCTTGAGACTATTCAACATGGGCACTGCTGAGCTTGGAGTCTCCAGTGGTTGAGGCTATAGAGGTCTGCTTATGAGAAAGATGACTTTGTTAAGAACAGAGTTCAAAACCACTTTAACTGGAATACGCTTATTTGTCTTGGGAATACCCAAAGATGAAGATTTTGAAAGGGAGGATGGGACATTACCAAAGCTGAACTGAAAGGCTTAATTCTTATCACAGTTTTGGAAGCATAAATTGGAAATAATGCCAGTAAAGTAAACCCTCAGACAGTGCAGCAGATAGGATTCAAGCAAAACCCAATGCCTCTATCCTGTATTTAAAGATTGTGGATGTTAATATCTGCTGTTTGATCACACTTCATCTGGTTGGAGTATGAGAATATGTGGGGTGAAATGGGAACAGGGCTAGTTGGGCCATGCAGTTGGAAAAATATTGTGGTAGAGGCATAAAATCTTAGAATCACAGAACAGTTAAGTCTGGAAAGGACCTTAATATCATCTGGTTCCAATCCCCCTGCCATGGGCAGGGACACCTCACACTAAACCATGTCACCCAAGGCTCTGTCCAACCCGGCCTTGAACACCACCAGGGATGGAGCATTCACAGTTTCCCTGGGCAACCCATTCCAGTGCCTCAGCACCCTTACAAGAAAGAATTCCTTCCTCATATCCAATCTAAACTTCCCCTGTTTAAGTTTTAACCTGTTACCCCTTGTCCTATCCTATCTTTCCAGGTTTGCTTGCAGAAAAAAGAGGGACTTGATATTTGACAATGTTGTCTCTGGAGTTCCTATCAAAAAGATACATTTCAACATTTTGCATATTGTTGTAATTGATTAGAATTGTTGTTAACAATGTGTTTGTGGAGTGAAGAAGTGTGGGGTTCTTGAAAAAAGAATCTCTATTTAAAGAAAAACCTGATCACAATCATTTACATTAATTCCTTTTTGCTTCTTCACAGTTGGAGAAAGCTATGCAGAACAAAATACAGTCACTGCTTTTAATATAATATTCAGTATATTAAATTCCTTATCAATATCTTCTTTTGTATATCTTCCTTTATTCATCAGGCTACAGATGTCCAGTAGCCCAACGATAAACATCAATCTCCATATTTTTAGATCTAGTTAAAGAGAAATGATGAGCACTGTCAGGGCTTGTTTACTTTAGGATAAGCAATAGGAGCCTGTTTCCAGAAAGAAGTGCTTGCATTGCCTGGAGGGGTTTTTTGTTACTTTCAATGGATAAATTAAAATGAAATAGGGGAATATGTTTTGTTATTCCCTAACTGCAATAGCATGGAAAGCTTGGTGTGAAAGAGGGGAGGAGCACCTGGGGACCATCTCCAAAAATACCACAAATTCTTCTTAAAGATTATGTTCATTTAAGTCTGCTCCCAGAACTCACAAATCTCTGTCTCTCTTACCTTAATTTGTATCCTTACAGAGCAACAGGCATGAATTGCTTGTGACCTTCCTTGTTTCATATTCAGAAATACCAAATTGCACTGTTCTGACCTATTGATAATAGTTGGACTATAATCAGTACACATTTATGTAAAGTTTGGGACTCCATCAGCATTTTCTGGGAGCAACTAGATACACAGATAAAGTCACTTAAGAGAGAGAAATTATTGATCACCAAAGAATAGAAAATTCTCATCTTTAGACTCTTTTCTGCATTGACAGGAAAATGACTCTTGAGGGAAGGAAAGGAGATGTCCGTCAGTGTGTTTCCCTCTATTTCCCCACTAAGATAATAACCAGTGACTTTGAGGAGCCATTGGCATAATAATTTGAGCATACTTAAATTTGTTGCATAGGTGTGGCCATTTGTTTAAGCAGCAATGATCTTATTTTTAATGTCAGGACTCATTACAAAGATCCCCAACTGGGGTAAGGGCTTCGCAGTTTTTTCCCAGGTACAACCCTATGGGCAAAATAGATGAACCTCCCATCTAAGTTAGCTGACCAAGCCATTGCTAACTGGACTTTGGAAAAACACTAATTTACCTGTGAAGATTTTAAACCAGAAAAATCAAAGTATTCTAATCATCACATATTTACGGCCAGGTGTTTTCTTTTGGGATGTAAAAGACATTCATATTCTCAGAGGTAGTCAGAGCTAACATAATCCTCAAATGCAAAATATAACAGCTCAACACCATCTCATTCTTACACACACATAACAACAGGGATCACCTGGATGAAGAGAGAGGCCATGGGGAGCTTATGGAAAGTTCGCTTTGCACCATTAAGTGCAGTAAAATGAACTGCATGAGGTGTAAAATCCAGGTGCAAATCACATGGCAGAGAACTGCTTTTTTATGCTTATATTTACACAGTTCTTCATGGAGCTAGTTGGCATAGCCTGAGCAATAGAACTTCAGGAGGTTGGGGGGTTTTTGCCCTCCACATCCGTAAAAGCTCTATAATTCTTTTAAGTAAGTGTTGAGTCAGTGTTGGGAACTAAGCTGCAATACCTTTCTTTTCCACTGTCAGCCTGACAAGAAGCATTTCTGTGTTCCTAGAGTCAGCACCATGGTCAGAAATTCCTCTCTTTCAGGAGCCCGTGACAGTGTTTTCTCATTGCAGCAGGTCTTGCACTGATCTGCAGTGACACAGCATTTCTGTATCACTTACAAAAGTGTAAAACATCTCCTTTCTTGCAGCCAGAGAGGGAAAGAAATGGGCTTATCAATTTACACATTTGAAGGGGGAAAAATGTCTCCAGGCTGACAACTGCAGTGGTGAGCTTTGACCTCCTGCAGTTTCAAATGGCTGATTTAATCCCTTGAATAAGGCTTGGCATGGAAAAGCTGACAGAACCTTAATTATAGGGTCACGATACCATAATTACCAATAGCAAAGTGAAATAAACTCTGCTCATCCAGCTCAAAGCACTTAATAACCACTGGAAATCTTTCACAAATCATTTTGCCTTTGCCTGTGGAGGTAGGAAAATAGAGAAAGACAGGACTTTCTGCTTCAGTTAATATGGAGCAATCACGATAAATGAGTTTCCTCCAGAAAAACAACATTACAATTTTCTTCCTTAAGCATCCTTGGAAAAACCTCCTTTTAACTTGGTAGCTCCATCTGTTCAGCTTCTTGCACTCTGATATGTTTTCATCTGTAAAAAAGTCCAAATATTGAGAGAAACCAATCAGGAGAGGGAGCAGCCATCTGACTCCCGAGCAGCAACGTGCTTTGGTTTGATACCAGAGAGAGGAGTTGAAGCTAGATGATGGTTTCCAAGCCGTGGATGATCATCGGGTACCAGGTGTTTTCATACAAACTGCTCCGAGCTGGCAGGGGAGCATTTTTTTGTACTCCATAAGATCTTTTTTCTTGTCAAGTGTTATTGGTTGGAGTTAAAACTCACTGTCTGAGCCCTGCAAGGATGCTGCAGATGTGTTCTTCCTGCGGGCTGCTTTCCATCATGCGCAGCACACTTGACTTCATAAAAAACCCAAACAAACAAAAAAACTTCACTGAATGAAAGAGGAAGATAAATACCTTCAATTCTCTTAATATTTAATTGAGCCCTTTCTCTTTTTAACACCCTTTCTTAAATGATTCTTTGGCACAGGACATGAGCATTCATTTTGCTCTTGGCAGCTTTCAGAGCCACACAACGCTCAGGGGAAAGCATGTCTGTGCTCTGGGATGCTGCTGCCCTATCTCCAAGGAAGCCTCCAGTCATTGCAATGATATGCCATGGGCTGAACTAGTTGGGGCACAAGGTTCCCAGCTAAGAAAAAACAAGACCCATAGCAATTGTGTATGGTCATGGTAGATTGGTGAGGGGCTTATTCCCTTGACTAGGTAGGTCTAAGCAAGACAGATGTGGGAGAAAAAGCAATTTTACTTGGCCTCTTGCCTACAGCATGTTTCTTCTTTCCCTTCTCTTCTAAAGCTGGCACAGTATATGCCCATGTTAATGTTTGTATCAAGCTGAATAGTTAATGTGCCTGCCCTGGAAAGATGAGGAGGAATCAACATGCTGATAATGGAAATTTCTCTTTTGGTTTTGCACAGTCCCTTGTATGGATGCTTTGGTTGAGTTTTTGATTATGGCTTGTGGTTGAATGAAAAGAAGTGAAAGAATCCTGTGTGAGTCCCTTTTAATAGTTCCAGATTTGAGAAATATTCTAAACTCGGCAAGCTCGATCATAATCTACCAAAGAATTTCAAGCTCTTGTCCTGCTCTCCAGGGAACCAAGAGCTCATATGCTGTTCCTTCTGTGCCTGCCTTTCTGAGTTTTCCAGTTTCAGTCTGTAAAATGTTAGAAGGGAAAGAGAGTGCCATCTTAAGCCTCTTCAAGTTGTAATATTTTGTCCTTAATAGCATTAGATTGCTGTTCAGCAGTATATAGTATTAGTCAAGCTTCTGACTGTGAAATGCAGATAATTAATTGAGGCTTTAATCTCAGAGTTATTAGTGAAAAGATCCACACTATCTGAGAGTTTTACAGTCATATTTGTATTTTCTTCTCCAGGAATTTGACCCCATTTTAAAAAACCCTTACTTTTTGAAGGCTTTCAAATGAAATCTTCAGGATGGTTTAAATAAATGATGTGTTTTACCCTCAGTCAGAGACATGCACACTTGGAAGTGGCTTTAACTCAGATATTCTGTCTCTGATACAGATCAGGGAACAGAGAACACTGTAGAAATGGTATATTCTCAGCCTTAAGGCTATCACATCATTTGCTGCCAGTTCTTTTTGGTCTAGTTTGGCTGATCAAAAGTACAAAATTATATCTAGCAAGTATCTGTTCAGAGTTTTAGTCCATGTATCTCCTTATCATCATTGGTGCTCAAAGCAAGTCTGCCTATTGAAGTAGTTGAAATAATGGCAATGATTTAATTGACTGTACTATTTGCAATCTTTGTGTAAAGAAAATAGGGGGTAGTAAAGGGCCTCTTAATCTTGCAAGAAGAAGTAATTATTGGCTGGAAATAAAAGCCACACTTCCCATAGAACAAAGGGATTAAATTCTAAGACATGGACTAATCAATTGTTATAATTGGGGAAGTAAATCCTCTACCTCTTAGACATTTCAGATGAAAATGTCTTCCCCTAGAAGATATTAAATTGTTGGTCACAATCTGGGGGAAAACGGACAGGAGATTTTCTGTATAAGACATTAGAATAGATGTTCTAACAGTACCTTTTGACTTCTATAATGCAGGGATGAGTAATCTGTCTGCACAAAGATTTCCAGTATACTCCCACTGGGGAAGTTCCTTTGCCATTAGGATATGTCTCCATCATAAAAGACTACAGTAGATGACAACCAGATGCTGCCTGTCTTCCGATATTCCTACTTGTATCACCATGGTAGAAACAACCCTTCTTTCAAGTCAGTCTTTCAGGAGTGTTTTTTTCTGAGGATGAAGGTGGGGATGGTTTTCCTTCCTCTCCCCAGTACATTAGCTTGAGCTGACAGCATCTTATGCTCTTTGTCATGTAATGTGGTCACATTTGCACAGGCATATAGCACTCCAGATTGCAACTGGATTTTTTGTGGTTTCTTGTTGTTCTGAATTAAACTGTAAAAGGCCTTTCTTGAGAAGTATGTTCTTTGACTTCAGCTCTTGTGGGTCTCACTAGACCCATGTGGACTGCTGTAAAAAGAAGGGAGTTAACTCACCAGATGGCCTGTATCTTTCTTCACCAAACCAAATTTGGCATTTGCTAAAAGTTTTTGTGCCCTAGGAGGGTTCACAGGAGGGATGTTATCTGGAGAGATTCTGAAAGAGTTCTGCATTTTCTGTTGCTCAGCATTGCCAAGAGAGACAAACAACACTGGAAAACCCACACATTCAGGCTCTTCAATTAGCATGCTGATCCAGCACAACTGTTTTGTTGTGCTTCATCAATATGCAGATCACATCCACCTTTCTCTAAAGCATCAGTGGAGCTCAAAGAAAATTATTAACAACACTTTCTATGAGATGAAAGTTCTGATTAGGTTTTGTTTCAGGTGCGAAACCTGCTCCTGGGATCTGCTTTGAGAGAGTCAATTCTGCTGGTGATCCTTATGGCAACTGTGGCAAAGATTCCAAGAGCTCCTTTGCCAAATGTGAACCCAGGTATGGTCTCTCCCTACAAACACGGGAACAGGTTCAAGGGTGATAGAAAAGGGATATAACATTTAAAATTCTTTAACTAATCTTTGGTTTCATTTATCTCCTTCAGAGATGCTAAATGTGGAAAAATCCAGTGTCAAGGAGGAGCAAATCGACCTGTAATTGGTACCAATGCTGTCTCCATAGAAACTAATATCCCACTTCAGGAAGGTGGCAAGATTCTCTGTCGTGGTACCCACGTGTATTTGGGTGATGATATGCCCGATCCTGCTCTTGTACTTTCAGGAACCAAGTGTGAAGATGGAAAAGTAAGATTCTGAAGTACTCCAAGCCAGGAGAACATCACTACCTCATGTTGCCAAGTTCTTTGTACTAAACTGACTGGGTTTGCTTTGGAGTTTTCTTTCTTTCCGCAAAAGAATTGCTTATTCTCACACTGACTCCACATTTTACTCTCTTCTTCTGTCCACTGTTCTGGATTACAGATTTGCAGATGCAATACAAGTTGCTTAAGCTTAAAAACTGCCTTTTTGAGGACAGTCCCAAGTACCTGCCTAAGTAGGCTACAGGCTTTCTGTAAAATAAGTACAGCAAAACAGTGCAGGCTTGTTAATGAATTTCTGAGGAGTTCAATGTATTCATTTTCCAGTCTATGGCGCTGCAAAATTGACATTAACTTCACTTTCAGTCTCAAAATGTGTTATATCTGTTGGTTCTGGCTCTCCCCCACTGTATTTTCTTGCAGGAAAAGCTATCTCTGTATGCACTATTAGAAAAAAAATATTAAACCCATTGATGTTCAGCCACCAATGGTGATTTTTACAATCGTATTTTACAAACTTTGTGAATTCTCCAACGTGAATGCAATCCAAATTTCATATGGCTGTCTCATTCTTAGCCTTCCTCTTGTGAGAAAAGAAACTGAGCAAGATGGGAGACAGCCACGAGTTTTTAAGGAGGGAGGAATGGAAAGGAGCCCAAGAACTCTTGAAATGAAGAAGGTTTCCATACCCTCAGTGGATAACTTGCAGAAAGAAAGAAAAATTGCTTTGATAATTTGTTGTAAATTCAAGTGAGCCTTTGAATTTCTGAACGCTTTTGAATTGCATTGGATTATCACAGTGCACTGGGAACAGGTTTAAAATACATCCCTAGTGAAACTACAGTTCTTTTACAGGAAAACAACTCTCAAACATTTCTAAGTCAATCTGTTCTAAAACGTCTTTTCAAAGAAAACTCTATGTTGGGAAAGCACCCGGTTATGTTTTACTAATGAGTATTTAATCTTTCTAATCTATCTAATCATACACATACACACTATAGAATACACAGGCTAATACTTATGAAATTGTATGTTTTACTTGGAGGACATTAGTGCATTTGTATTACGGATTAAGAATATGAATTTAAATATTCTTGAGTTTTCTAAGCTGAAGATACTCAATTTGAAACACAGCCATTTTAATGTGATCAAAATTCTGGGTGCTACTGCACTATGAATATTTGAATTGAGAATGCTGCTGTAATCAGACCATATTCTCTACATGCATGCATGTTGATGCCAATTCACTCTAATTTCCTTTCCATTTTTCCTTCTCCCCAGGGGATAAGTGCCCTGATTAAGCATCCCTGTCATCTCCTTCAACACTATTCCCTGCTTAATGCTAATTATTGTGGCTGACTTTAAGTATTACTGAATTGAACTGCATTTAAACATGAGCAAAACTGGGCAATACCTTTTTTCCCCCTTTTTTGGGAGAGGTCAGCATAGCCTCGTAACAGCTACTCTAGACCTAATTTCTTCTTTTTTCAGTTTTGTGGAAGGTACCATCTCATTGTTGACATCTTCATCAGTCTTTTGATTACTTGGTGGTATTATTAGATGGTACTAATCTTGCTTTAACTCAATTTTCAGCTCTGTTGGCAGAGTAAAGTTTACTCCTAATAACTGGAAAACAAAACTAATTTTGTTACTTTGCATGTGTTATTTTTTTTAGTTCCCTATAAATTATTATTACACTTTAAATATGGTTGGTTTATAATTAACACCAAAAAAACTCCTAAGAAAGTCTCAGTTTTGCTGAAAAACAATGATGAGCCCATGTGTACCAGCGGCCTCAGTTGAATATTTGGGCTGTCCTGGGTCCAGGTTCTGTGCTAGCATGAAAAAGTATTGCACTATTGCTATAAACAGAACTGTGCTAATTCACACCATGAAGGGACCTAAAACTTTCCTTGAACCATGGAATCAAGTAGGTTGGAAAAGACTTTTAAGATTATCGAGTCCAAAATCAGGAGGTATTATCTGCTGCTGTCAAGACATGGATGCAGCCGGATGAGGTCCATGGAGGAAGCTTGCTCAGTGCATTCCTAGTCCTGAAAAAATGCAAATTACTGAGGTTTTTAATTGGCTTTAAAAATCCCCAAACCTCAGCAGCTCACCACTAGTTCCACTTCAGTGAAGCTGTGAGTGTTTATTTACACAAACTCAGCATGTCCACCAAATGTGAACTATGTCTGAAATTCAGTATTGGCCTGGATGCCCATGGAGAGCAGGATTCAGCTTCCACAGATTTGGACCTAAAAGCAGACGACACCTAATTCTGGTGCCCTCATCTTTTTGTCAATATAACATTGTCAATGCAGCATGTGTATTGGGAAATCTTTAGCTGCTGAAAGAACTGTTGATGAATGAGCAGATATACGGAGAGTGACATGATGCTTTGTGAGCACCAGCAGTTCTGTCTCTATTAAAACTTCTTTTCTCTTCTCTTGCAGATTTGCCTTAATCGCCGGTGCCAGAATACAAGCATTTTTGGTGTACATAAATGTGCAACAAAGTGCCATGGACGTGGAGTAAGCCTTATAGGAATACCTTTTTTTAAAATCAGTCAATAAACACTGGACAAGAAGTCATTTTGTGTAATAGCTTTGGGGTCTATGATTGATTGTAATATATCAAAGTCACTGCAGTACTTTTTTGTCACGTATTTCAAGTTTCAGTGTCACTTACAGAAAATGCAAGCAGTGAAATGACTTATTTAACAAACAAATATTTATCAGGCAGTCATTGCCTTGTTCTTAATTAACAACCTATCATAAATAGGAATTTTAAGTCTAAACTTCCTTCAAGAATTCCCATCAATGTTGCAAAAAATGATAATTTTTTAATCCAGTTTCTATTTGGATACAGAACAGTTAAAATATGCATGGTGAGGCACTGGAATCGGTTGCCATGGGGAGTTGTGAATGCTCCATCCCTGGCGGTGTTCAAGGCCGGGTTAGACAGAGCCTTGGGTGGCATGGTTTAGTGGGAGGCATCGCTGCCCATGGCAGGGGGGTTCGAAGTGGATGGTCTTAAGGTCTTCTCCAACCCTAACTATTCTATGATTCTGTGATTTTATGATTCTATGATTGGGAGTCAAAGGGGAAAGCATTTCCAAAAGTATTAAAGTAGAATCATGGAATGATCTGGGTTGGAAGAGACCTTAATGCTCATCGAGTTTCAACCTTTTGCCACAGGCAGGGACACTTTCCACTAAACCAGGTTGCAAAACCACATTGATGTACTTCATGATATGAAAGAGATGAGGGATGAAAAGCTTGATGATATCAGTTAATAATATCAAAGTGTTTTCAAGCCTAGCTTATATCATGAAAATGTCAGTTATGGCTGGAATCAACCTCAGCTTAGATTGGCATCTTTATTGTTACAATGGAGAACCTCCAGTGACTCCTGAATAGCAAAAAATGACCTTGTGGAATTGTAGATGAGAACTCCTGTAGTGCTTTAATTTAAAAGGTAATGCTTAACAAATTATGTTTTTCATTATCTTGCTGTCTTTAAAAAGTAAATATCTGCTTTTCATTTTACGTGACCATAGCCGGTCTAAGCTATGCGAATGATACTTTAACACTCTGCAGACACCGGCAGTGTAGTCTCTCTGAAAGCCTGCCAGCTGACCTTGCAGATAAATGCATATTTTCTAACTCCCATGAACTAACCACTGTCTTATTGAGAAACCCATTTTTTAACCTACTGTGTGGTTTCTCCAAGGTGCTGGTGGATCGATGATGGTCGGTGTTAGGCCAGAATTAGGGACTGTGTTGACAACAAGCCCTAAGCCCCAGATCTTTATTTAAAGATCAATTCGAGTGCCTTCATGTTACTGTGCCATCTCTGTGTTGTGCAACAAAACTTTTGAACCTGTTCAGTTCAGTTCAGTTCTGTAAATACAGCATGAGCTTTAGCCTTTGTATAAGTCATAGCCACTATTTGGGTGGTAGAAGTAAACAGCAGCCCTGTTTTTGATGGGTGTTTTGAACCATGGGACCACCTGAAGGAAAAGCCATGAGTCTTCCAGCTCCTTTTGCTCCATGCAGCAGGAACAGGCTGATGTTAATGATGGACTCCACTCCTCTGGAGCTATCTTGTTCTGCAGGAAGCATTTAGTAAATCAGGCCTTGCTCGTTGTTCCTTTACCCACCAGAACACTGAGGGCTGTTTCTTTATAGACACTACAGGTGTGGTATCAAAGAGAGGGTTTCTTCAGCCTTCATTCCCGTTTCAGATCTTTGAGCCGGGGATCCAAGCAGTGGAAAAATCACTCTGCAACCTAGAGCAAGCCCTTGATGAGTAGGAATGTTCAAGTGGGCTGACAAAACTTTGCAGCCTTAGCAGAGAGAGACTCTTGTTCCTGTGAAGGCAGAAGGAACAGAAGTTAGACAGCAGATAGTGCTGCTGCTGGGGGCAAAGAGAGAGAATAAGTCTTAAGAGGTGTGTCATTATCCTCATGTTGCTGAAGTTTTCAGCTGGTGCAATGCAATTACCTGCCAAATAAATAATGCTTTTTTTAGCATTCCCGTTACTCCATGGTGTGCACTCAGAGTTGCTCTCTGCCATCTTAGCTGTGTTAGCAAACAAACACCAGAACATCTCTTTTCTTCTGTAAGCTTTACTTCTTTCAGATGTGTCACTATGTGATTAGGAGGCCTTGTCAGCCACTGCTGCTCTCAGATTTGTGTTGAGCCATCTGGCTTGTTTTGCAGGTCTGCAACAACAAAAAGAACTGTCACTGCGAGGCTGACTGGGCCCCCCCTTTCTGTGACAAGCCAGGGTTTGGTGGCAGCTTGGACAGTGGACCCATTAGACAAGCAGGTCAGTAGTAATTCATGCTTTACTTGTTGTTTCCATTATAAAGAGTGGAAATACAAAGTGCTGTCTTGTAAGTGATGAGCTTGCAAGATTGGGAAATAAAGCAGTAAATCAAATGGCTTAATCCAAATACTTTGGCACCAGCTTGAAAATTTAGTGTAGCAAAACCAAGGCAGAGTGCATCAATTTTCTTGCATAACAAAAGGCACAGTGATCCTGGCAGGTTCTTTTCTCTTTGACTTTCTTTGCCTGCCTTTTCTTTCCTTGCCTTTCCTTGACTTTCTTTGCCTTTCCATTGCCTTTCTTTTGCCTTTCTTTGCCTTTCTTTGCCTTACTTTTTCTCCAAGATTACATAGTCAAGTCTAGTAGCTGACTGTAATAAGTAGGAAATGGTATTGATTTAAGCTGAGGGTGAGGAGCTAACCCCTACACTTGCTATAATCTTATTGCTATGGTGGATGAACATTCCAGTACTCTCGGATTCACCTTGAGATATGCCAAGCTCCAGGGTTCTCCACGGAGTGCATCAGGACAGAAATACCTTCTTGTAACACACAACCTATTCCTATAGTTATGTGCCTAATGGAGAGTGGCTATTGCAATGATTACACATGCAAATTTAGTGCATAATCAACAATCAGAAATCTCTTTCATATTGTTCTTCCAAGGAGGATCTTTTGTATTGTGGGAAATAGCAGATTTCTGACTGTGTCAGATTACAACTACATTTTATAGATGACTTCCACACATTTAGCGAAGTTGCCCTCACACATGATAGTAGCAGGAGATGTGCATTTTCTACAGTTTGCATTTCAATTTCCCCTTGCTCAGTCTGTACAACACTGGCTGTAGTATCTTACTTCACCTTTGGCCAACCTCCAAAAGAATTCGCTTCTACACATTGTGAATTTTATAGGATTTGATAATCGTCACATGCCAATTTTCCTCCAGAGTACTGTAACTTAGTGACTTCCATGGAGATGTTCCTGATTTATGTCTGAGGACGTGACAGGACAAGCAGTCTACTCACATACACATCTATAAACTATAAACTTGCTGGAAAATGATCTGCACGTTTCCGTATGAATAATACTATTCAAAACCAAAATGGATTGGATTCTCTACATGCCAAATCCTGCCATAAATTGTAATTCTGGATTTATGACATCAGGGCCATTTCCATGACAAAGCTTCACATTATAATTTCACTGTTGAAAAATCTTTTTAAATACCTACCAGTCAGTAAGATAGCAAAGAAACCGTGCTCAGGCACTGAACAAGGGAGATTACGGGTGTGTTAATGTTTTCTTTTGAGATTTGCTCTAAAGCGTTATAGTCCTTCTCCATCTTACCTGAAAGCTGAGTACCCAGGGAGATACAATATGTATTATAATGATGTGCTGCATAGACAATGCTAACTGAAGAAGACAAATATAGGACATCTTTAATAATTCTTGTGTTTTGTGTTTCGGAAGCAAACACTTCAATTTAACAGAAAATTGTTTTAACAGTAGTTTAACATAGCGGGGTAGTTTCACCATGTTTCTCTAATGACAGTGCTACATTCAATAGTACTGGGAATATACAAATATAGAAATGCTGTGAGGGCTGAGCAGCTCTGTTCTGGAGCCAGGCTGAGAGAGCGGGGCTGGGGCAGCCTGGAGAAGAGAAGGCTCCTGAAGGGGAGACCTCAGAGCAG
>JAOEHX010051095.1:0-11901 GCA_025448015.1 Bolborhynchus lineola
CCGTGTCGTGCCATGCCGAGCCGGGCCGAGCCGTGTCGTGCCATGCCGAGCCGAGCAGTGCCGAGCAGTGCCGAACAGGGCCATGCCGAGCCGGGCCGCTCTGAGAAGCCCGGTGCAGAGCCGCGCCGGGCTGTGCTGGGGAAGATGTCCTGGGACAGCCCGCAGGGGTGCTCCGGGACAGATGGGGGCAGTGTGCTGGGGGGTGTCCAGCACCATCACCGGGAGGCTCAAGGGCCTCCCCCCGTCATCGTGGGACAGCCCTGAGGGGCTCCAGGGGTACCCCCAGCAGCCCATGGGGTGTCTGTCTGGTGTCCCAGGGCAGCCTTCACAGGGGCTGAAGATCCCGGACCAGTCCTGGACCGCCGGGCTGGCGCCCTGTACCCTTTCTCTGGGGGGTCCCTGACCCAGTAGAGGGGTGAGATGGGGACCTTGGAGCATGCAGGGTGTCTGGGGGGGATCACAGAGCTTCCTGGGCATCCAGACCCCATGGGGTCCCTAGGGAACAGGGGACTGGGGACCAAGGTAATGGAGGTGGGGGTTCCGCAGGCCCAGGGATGTCTGTGCCCTCCCGCCACATCCCAACTGTCTTCTGCCTGAGTGGAGCTGCACAATCCGCCCTTGTCCCCCGCACGCCCAAAGTAGGTCAGGGAGGCTGGGCCAAGCCCCCAGGGAGGGGAGCGGGTGGCAGGCGGGTGCAGAGGGCTCCAGGAACTCACCCCAGGAGCTGCACCGCTGGGTTGGTGCCCACCCCTTGTCCTGGTGAGACCCCAGTGTCCCCGGCCCAGGGGATGCAGGGCATTTCTCCAGCCCCTCTCCAGTCCCCTGGGCTGGTTCAGGATCCCTCCACATCCCCACGGGCTCTCTATCCCTCCTGGAAAGCAGAGTCCCATCGGTGAAGACTGGGATGGCTGAATCCTGGGGGATGACACCCTACTTGGGAGGCTGGGGAGAGTGTGGGGTTGGGCTGGGTATGAACTGGGGATGAGCACATGCAAGAAGAAAGGTGAGAGAGGGATTTCTCACCCCTTAATTGCAGTTAATAATTGATGAACTCGTTTACTGCAGGAGGCAAAGGTCTCTGTCAGTATCACAGTGCGAGCGCAAAGCAGCCCAGCTGGCAGCATCCCCAGCGACGGGGCCGCAGGTAAGAGATGTCAGCCTGGGCCCGGTCCCCCACGGGTGCTGTGGTCCATCGTGGTGGGAGATAGGGGTGCTTGTCGGCAGTGGTACCCATGGCACCAGGAGGGGGACACCTCTTGGGCTCTGAGCGCTGCTTTGGCCCCCATGAGCTGGAGCGATGGAGTCTCCAGCCATGCCCAAAAGAGGCTCCTGGGGTCCCCAAGCACCCTCATGGTCTCCAGCACCTGGAGGCCAACCCTGTCCCCCCCATGCCATGTCCTCGAGAAGCCTGTGCCTGCGGGTACGGCGTGGAGCCTGGTGCTTGCTCACCAGCCTGGCTCAGCAGAGGTGACAGCACCAGCAGAGTCCCTCCTGCCCCAGTGGCCCTTCCCCAGGAGGGGTTTGGGGTGGCTGGTGGGAGCAGGGACACTCAGCCCCAGGCGCTCATTCTCTGCTGTGTGCCCACAGGCTTGCTGGCAGGATGGGATGGCCATCGCTGGTGCTGCTCTCCTTTCTCCTGGCAGCAGGTGAGGACTTTGCTCAGTGGTGGGCATGGGTGGATGGGAGGTGTTAGAAGTGCTTTCAGCCCCCAGCACTTGTTATGAATTCTCTGAGGGCAGCTGGGACCCTCAGAACAGCTGCCCACCCCACTGGCACCTTGGAGACTCATTGGCAACTTTGCTACCCCAGGACAAGGCAGAGTGGGCAGGGGGCAGTGGGTATAGCATCCAGCACGGGTGCTGCAGCTGGAGGACAAGCATGGTCTAGAGGTGGGAGGTGTGGGATGAGCATGAGGAAGGTGGATGTCCCTTGTCTTCTCTGGAGACTCAAACTGCAGCTGAGAGCTGGGGCTGGAGATGGGTGGACATAGGTGGACGTGGATAGGTGCAGGAAGAGCAGGGCACAGACATGGGTGTTCAGCACATCTCCTGCTTGTAGTTTCAGGCAACACAGTCCCCTTCTTCAACATGACTATCGTCCATGTGCCTGAGGACCTGGAGCTGGGTGAGTGGAGCAGTCTTGGGGAGGTCCTGGGGCGCAAGAGGAGTGGCTGAGGGTCCTTGGGCAGAGGCTGACCCTGTCTGTGCCCCCAGGCCAGGAGGCTTTCCAGCTGACAGCTACTGACATAGATGGGGACCCACTCACCTACAGCATCAGTGGGGAGGACGCCTTCTACTTCTCTGTCAATGCCCAGACAGGTGTTGTGACACTGAAGAACTCCCTGGACAGAGAGGTGAGGGCAGAGACTGAGCTGGGGGGTCTGGGGTGACAGGGACGGGGGCAGAGCCTTGAGTCCTGCGGGAGAGCTGCTCATGGCAGTTCCTGTGCGTCACTCCCAGGCCTCAAAGACCAGCTCCAGGGGGAAGAGCTGCCTGGGAGCAGCATCCCACCCAGGGCTGTGGGTGGCAGGGTGTTAGGGCTGTTGTCCAAGGACTGAGCTCCTCCTGGCCCTGACCACGTCCTGCCTTGTGTCCCCCAGGTCAAGGCCAAGCTCACCATCACCGTCGAAGTGTCTGATGGGATAAACAATGCAGTGAGTGCTGGGGCATGGGCTGGAGGCTGCAGCGGGTGATGCAGACGGGAGCAGGGTCTCAGTGGGGCTGTTGACAGACTTGGGGGAAGGGCTGAGGTGGGCTTTGGCCCACATAGGGGTGGGTGATGCTGCTGGCTTTGGAGGCGGAGTGGGTGCTGGGTGCCATCTCCTGGACCAATCCCATGCCCTCCCTGACACCTGGTAGGTCTCCAGAAAACTCACCATCATCGTTGACGACCGTAATGACAATGCTCCAGTGTTCCAGGACCTGCCATATGAAGCCTCCATCCCCGAGGTACCTCCTTGGGTCCCCCAGTCCCCCCGGGTAGCAGGGCAGGGGTGCTGGGTGGCTCCTGTGGCATGGCTGTGCTGTCAGCAGGACACCAGTGTGCAGGGAACAGGAGAACCCACACCCAGGTATGATGTTGTGCCTGGGCGTGGGGCACAACACACAATGCTCCATCCCAGCCTGAGACGTCAGTGCCCAGCTGGGACTCTGCCCTTGCGATGAGCTTCTGATCAGGGAGTGCCTGGCTCAGGCCAGGCCAGGGTGAGGCGCACAAGGGTGCGGATGGGGTGAGGGACTGACTGTTGGAGGACCCTCCAACAGCCAGGGAGGGTGGCAGGGGGGGATCTTGCCTCTGCCCAGCATGAGCAAGGGCAGCAGCTCACCCCTGAGAGTCCTATGGCACTGGGCAACCCCTGGAGCTCTGAGAGGCCAGAGCACCCCAGAGCAGGGCTGGCAGGGCCAGGCTCAGTACCACCACCCCTGATCTCACCCCTTCTGCTCTCCTGGGCAATGCCACCACCACCCCGCTCTGTGCCCAGAACACAACAGTGAACAGCATCATCTACACCGTGTTTGCCACTGACAGCGACACTGGAAATGCCTCCAAAGTCAGCTACAGCATCGAGGAGGTGAGCACAGCACATTGCAGAGTGGGGTATGCTGTATCCCATGCCACCCCCATGGAGCAGAGGTGCTGGGTGACCCAGCCAGGGGCAGCCCCATAGCTCTGGGAGAGAGGTATGTTGGGTCAGGAGGGCTGATTATGCACCCTCTGGGCAGTGGGTGCAAGGTGCTGATCAGTTGCAAGCTGGGGATGTAGGGGCCAAGCCTGGCAGAAGGATGGGGGCTGAACCTCCATCTCTGCTGGGGTACCTCTGCTCCCTGCCTTGGTGACACAAAGCGATGTCCCCTGCTCAGGTAATCCCAAACAACGTAAGCAATTACTGGCTCTTCTACATCCAGCCCAATGGGAGTGTGGTGCTCAATGGCTCACTGGACTATGCCAAGAACACCTTCTACCAGGTCAAGATCCTCGCCAAGGTGAGGAACAGCCAGGCCAAGGGTGCAGGGCTGCCGGGTAAGGGGGCCAAAGGACTAATGGTGCTCTGTTCCCCAGGATGGCGGGGGGTTGCTGCACAATGTGATGGTCTTCCAGAACAGCTCAGCCTACCTGTCCCTGACCATCATTGATGTGCCCAACCTGGACCCACGGTTCCTCAATGAGCCCTATTCTGGCTCCGTGCCTGAGAACTGTGACCTGGTAAGGAGCCTGCTGCCCACAGTGGCATGTCCCCAGGGTGTCTGGGCCACCAAGCATAGGGGTGGCTGGAGACATCATAGGTCCTGCCCTGATGGCCATGTCCCTGCAGGGCACCAGTGTGCTGACCGTCACTGCCATGGACAGAGACACAGGGGTGAATGATGAAATCTTCTACGACATCACCAGTGAGTGATGGGGCAGGGCAGCATAGGCAGGGGGTAAGCAGTGGCAGGGTGGGATGGGCAAGGTGGGGGATCAGGCAACAAGGGGCACCCCAGGGAATGGTTCTGGACTCCCAGGCACTGACGGCCTGACCTTGCTGGCAGAGAAAGGCCAGGCCTGTATTTCCCAGTATCTGCAACGGGTTCCTGCTGTCCACTTGCCATAGATACCAGCGTCCCCTTTGCTATCAATGCCACAACGGGCACCATCACTGTGAGTGCACCCCTGGACCGTGAGCAGCTACCAAGTGAGGAGGTGCTGCTGGAAGTCAGGGTGAGTATGAGGCAGCAAGGGGAGCCCCATCCTCTTCCTCTACCTGGGCCCCTCCAACCCTTTCTCTCCTCCTGCCTAGGCACAAGAGAAGAACAGGGACATCTATGGCAAGGTGGCCCAGGCCAGCACCCTGGTGACAATCACGGTGATCGATGTCAATGACAACAAGCCCCAGTTCTACAACTGCTCCCTCCAGAGCTGCAACTTCTCCACCGATGCTCAGAGCAACTTCACGGGCTCCATCATAGAGCACTCCTCCACCAGACTGCCGGTGTCCAACCTCAACATTGTCGCCCATGACCCAGACAAGGTGGGAGCCCATCCAGGAGGCTGGGCCGCGCTGCAGAAGTTCGAGCATCCTCACTCCTGTGCGTCTCTCCCCTGCAGGGCATCAACAGCAATTACAAGCTGTACCTGCAAGGTCCAGATGCCGATGCCTTCACTGTCTCCCCCACAAATATCATGGGCACAGGGGAGGTCCAGATCCTGGTGCAAGACCCTGCCGCTGTGGACTATGAGATAAGCCATGTCATGGTGGTGCAGGTGAGACCCACAGGGCTGGCTCACCTCGGGGACAGTTGTTTCTCCTTGCGTATGCCAGGGTGCAGCAGGGACACAGTTCTTCTGCAGGGATCAAAAGTCAAAGCAGAGCATGGCTCTGCCCTGACAGCTTCTTTAGTGCAAGGAGAGCTGGGCTGGAGTGTGGCATGTCTCTTTCCCATGCTCAGGGACCCATGTGAGACACAGTCCCTTCTCTGTCCTGCAGATTGTTGCTAATGACACAGGGAATCCCATGGACTGCTGCTCCACAGCCACCGTGACCATCAACCTCATTGACAGCAACGATCACATCCCTGAGTTCCCCCAGAGCATCTACAACCTGAGCGTGATGGAGAACAGCCCTGATGGCACCGTCATCTCCCCAAACATCACGGTCAGGCACTGGCCAGGGCATGGGCAGAGCTTATGTCCCCCAAGCAGGGTGCTGAGCATGCCTGGCCCCACTACTGCAGCTTGCATTGAGGGCACTGGTCTCTCCGTGTGTTTTTAGGGTGCTCACTGCCCCTGGTTGGCACCCCAGGTTCACCACTGCTCTGGACACTGAGGCAGATGCTTCCTTCTCTTTCAGGCCTATGATCCAGACAGCGGTGTCCTGGGTCAGATCACCTACCAGCTGCTCCCAGAGAGCATGTACGTAGGGGCATAGCCAGCCACAACCAGGGCACTGTCCTGGCAAGGGGCCTGAGCCCCAGTAATGTCCCTGTGTATGCTATAGCTGTGACATCTTCATGGTGAACGCCACGACCGGGGCAGTGCTGGTGCGGAACGGGAGCTTGCTGGACCGTGAGACTCGCTCCATCTACTATGCAAACCTCCAGGCCAAGGATGGGGGCAACCTGGTGGGCACCACAGTGCTGGAGATCACCGTGCTGGATGACAACGACAATGCACCCATAGTCATTGGCTCCTATTTCATCTCGGTGGAAGAGGGGCTGAACGTCAGCACACAGATCCAGGTATGCACCAGCAGAGGTGATGGGCGGCTGTTGGAGTGGAGCAGGGACTGTCCCTGAGGTGTCAACAGCCACGTTCCAACTGCTGACCTTTTCAGGCCATTGACAACGATGAGCCTGACAACCCCAACAGCCAAGTGGGCTTCAGGATCTTACCAGGACCATTCAGCAACAACTTCACCATAGATGCGACCACAGGTGAGATGCACAGCAAGGAGCCGCTGGACCGTGAGGCCTTGGAAGATGAGCGGGGGCAGATGGTGGTGACTGTGGAGGTGTATGACCATGGCGTGCCACAGCTGAGCACCTTGGTGAACGTCACCATCACTGTGGGGGTGAGTCCTGGGCACAAGCCGGGACACAATGGGGCAGGCTGGGGCTTGGCGCTGGGACGGATGGGCATGGAGGCGGTGTGGGATCCCTGGCCTTGGCAGGGGCACTGTGTCCCTCTTGTGGAGGAGGAGGGAATAGTTGATGCAGGGAGGCAGGAGGGGACAAGTGTCCGTGCTCCTGTCCCCAGCCTGCTATGGGGGACCCTGCTTCCTGGAGCAGCTACAACCATGGCTTTGTCTTCTGCAGGATGTGAATGACAACGCTCCCGTGTTCCTCAACCAGTCCTATGAGTTCTCAGTGTTTGAAGACTCTCCAGGTAGAAGTTGTGTGGCCAGGACTGTGGACCAGTGGTGGCCCAGAGTGTGTGTTTGCTGGCCACTGAGTGTCTGTTTGCTGGCCACTGAGTGTCTGTCTCCACTTGCAGGGGCCCTAGTGGGTGAGGTGGAGGCCACAGATGCTGACCGGACGGAGATCAATTCCCGCATCTCCTTCCTGCTTGAGAGGCGCAGTGGCTCTAGCAACTTCTTGATCCGCTCGTCCCGCCTGCAAGAAGGGCTCTATGCCGGGCAGCTGACCGTAGACCCCGACGTGTCCCTGGACTATGAAGCCCTGCAGGAGAAGTTCTTCTCCTTGGTGGTGGTGGCAGAGAACACGGCCGCATACGACGTGGGGGACAATGCCAGCGTCCCAGTGGTGGTCCACATCCTAGACGTCAATGATGAGCCCCCCATCATCCAGCTGGTCTCACAGGACATTCACGTGAGCGAGAACGGCACGCAGCAGGGGGTGGTCGTCACACTGGTCGCCTCTGACCCAGACACCAACCACTCGCTGGTCTTCGAGGAGCTGGCAGTCACCTGCTTCAAGGATGGGAGCAGCGCCGGGGACGTGTGCTGGGACTGGTTCCTGCTGGCACCCAACGGCTCCGTGCTGGTGAACAGCTCTGACATTGACTACGAGCTGTGTGACACTGTGGTGCTCACGCTGCGGGCTGAGGACCTGTACACTGAGAAGGGCAACCGCTACAGCCAGAACGGTAATGGCACCCACTGCCTGCTCCTTCCACCACCACTGAGCATGGGGGGTGTGGGACTTGCCTCTCCCACCTCCCAGGGGTGGGGAGCAGGGTGAGAGCTACATGGTTAAGGTCCTTTCCAACCCTAACTATTCTATGATTCTACTCTATGGTTTGGCAATGGAGAGAGGGTGTCCCCAGCGCTTTTGGACTGGAGCCTGGTGGGAGGATGGGGCTGTCACAGAAGCAGAGGAGGCTGCTGCAGGGCTGCTCTGTTGGTGACCAGAGTTCTGCTTTTGGGATATTTGCAGAAACCCTGAGAATCCTCATCACTGATGTGAATGACAACGCACCAGTCTTCCTGCCTGTCACCGAGACCTTTGGTGAGCAGCCGGGGTTGGTGCCTCCTGTGGTCTCCTCCCTGCACCCACACATGCTCTGACACACTACCCAGCAGCAGGGACCCTCTCCCAGCAGGGAGGCAGGGCTGAGAGGGGTGCAGGGGTTATTCAGTGCTTTCCAAGAAGGCTGTGGGGCTTAGGGCAGCAGGGGTATGCTCAGAGCTCTGCTGAGCCCCGGGGCTGTGGGGCATGGGATCTGCAGCAAGCCTGGCTGCACTCCAGTGTGAACACACCATCTGTCTGTCTTTCCTTGGCAGTGGTTGTCCCCGAAATCTCTCCTGTGGACCTGCAAGTGGCTGTCGTGAGGGTGAGGAGCTGTGTCTGTCTGCTGGGCTCACCCGTCCCCGCTGCGGGCAGGTGCTGGCCATTCCTATCTGTGCTTTTGCCACGCTTTGTCCCTGCAGGCCACAGACGCTGACTCAGCACAGGGGGGGACCATCAGCTTCTCCATCGTCAGTGTGGTGCTTGTGGAGGACAACGGGGTCAGCCGGCCCTTTGAGAACCTCTTCAAGCTGGTGACAACGACTGAGAAGGACATCTACATCGGAAGCATCCAGTGAGGCCACGGGTGGGGCTGGGCTGGGCTGGGGAGAATGCAGCAAAGCAGAGGTGCAGGCAGGGCCAGTGCAGGCTGGAAAGGGGACAGAGCCATCCTGCGGTCCTGCCCTGGGCAGGGTGGAGCCTGAGGGATTACGGGGACATGCTGGGGGCATCCTGTGCAGCCCAGTGGGATCGTGGATGTCTCTGCCCTCACAGGGTGGCCAGCAACCTTGACAGCTCGCTGAAGGGGCAGTACCAGGTGACAGTGGAGGCTCAGGACAATGAGGCACCAGTGCACAGAGTACAGACAGTGCTGACTGTGAGTGATACCCCTGGTCTCCCCGTCTGGGGACACCCCACACCCTGCCCAGCCCCACTCACCCCTGTGCTCCGCGTGCAGATCTTCACTGTGGATCAGAGCTACCGCATTCGCCTCCTGTTCATGACAACGGTGGAGGAAGTCCAGAGTAACATCCAAAGCATCAAAGCGTAAGGGGAGCCAGGCCAGGCTGGGAAGGTCGGGGTGATGGCTGTGCAGTGGGGAACACGAACATGCAGGCTGTCCCCATTGGAGCCAGCAGCTGCAGGGGGCAGAGCTGCTTCCCATGCCCGCGAGTGGAGCAGGATGCCCAGCCCAGCATCCCTCCATCCCTCCTGTCCCTAGGGCCCTGACCGCCGTGACCAAGGCAGGAGTGTACGTGGCAGCAATCGAAAGCATAGAGGACACCCGTGCCTCCCAGTGAGTGGGGCCCTGCAGGCAATGGGGAAGTGGACACTGGGGTGGGGGGTGTCACCCCAAGTCCCACTCACCCCATGTCTTTGCTCCTGCAGGGTGGTAGCCAAGTCAGCGATGGAAGCGTACTTTGTCTTCAGCAACGGCACTGCCCTGGACGTCAACCAGCTGAGCATGTGTGTGCCGGGCAAGGGCCATGCACGGGCACTGCTGCACGCCCTGACTTGGCCCATCCACTCCTGTCTCCTCTTTCCTTGGCAGGCTCATACAGTCTGACCCACTGAGCCTGGCTGAGCTGGTCAGCCTGGGCCTGGCCGTCATCGTGAGTGGGGCTGGGTGAGGGGCACAGAGAGAGGGCACCAACCCCTCGTGAGGATGGGGGTTGGTTCTGCTGGCCAGGGCTGTGCTCTCACCCCTGCTCTGCACCAGGGCCCTGGGGAGGTGGTGAAGCCCACCAGGGAGACAGAGCTGATCAGCATCATCGCAGGGCTGGCGGCATTCCTGCTCGTCTTCATCCTCATCATGACCCTGGTCTTGGTTCTCACCTCTAGGAGGTACCGCACCACCCGCACCCCCTCCTGCCACCCCACACCACCCTCATCCTCACCAGCACCCCCAGATTCACCCCTTCCTTCCATCTGCCTCCTGCCCACCCCATCCCAGGGCCCAGCTACCCCTGCCCCTCTCACCCACCCTCTCCCTGGATTTGCAGCTACAAGAGGAAGCTGAATGCAATGAAGGCTCTGAAGGTGGCCACAACGTTCAGCCCTGCCATGGTGCAGCAGGGACCTGGCATCCCTGGGACCAACCAGTACAATGCAGAGGGGTGAGTGTGGAGCTCCTCCGGCAGGAGGGGAGAGCCCAGGCATGTCTCCACAGCCAGGGGCTGCAAGGCTCGCTGCACACCCCTTGGGGACACAGCTGTCCCAGGCTGCCCCATGGGACAGTCACTCACCTGCCACCCATCCCTGGCCAGGGCCAACCCCATGCTGAACCTCTCGCTCGATCCCTCACACGACTTGGGCTTCCACGAGGACTCCAGCTCTGTGGCCAGGTGAGCTCTGCAGGCAGGTCCAAAGGCCATGGGAAGGTCACCCTGTGTTCCCACTCCACCAGTGCTTGTGCCCTCTGCTAACCCACCCTCCACTCTCCACAGCATGAATTCCCTGGATGAAAACATGGTAAATGCACCTGGGAATGAGAAACTCAAGGCCAAGGTGAGTAGGAAAATTGCTGCTGGTGCCCAGCAGGGTGTCATGCTGCAGCACCCCAGGTCCCCTCCTCTCGGCTGGCTCCCAGCCTCCTGCACCCCTCATGTCCCTTCCTCTTCATCCCCCCTGACAGCCCTCGGTTCCTGGGAAGATGGAGTGTGTCCCTGTCCTGGGACTCTGTCCCCACGCTCTCTGACCACACTCTCCTCCCACAGCAGGGCAAAGCGGAGCTGACAGAACCCTCTGACAAGGAGGCGCTGGTGGCTGCCCTGAACCTGAACCAGCCCAGCAAAACAGCGTACATCAACACCACCTTCACCACCACGGACTTGTGAGCAGGCATTTGGGGTGCAGCTGGGCCAGAGCAGGACTCAGGCAGCTGCTCTGGTGATGTTGTGTTCAGAGGCTGGCAATAAACCTGTCCTGCAGTGGTCACAGTGTCCTGTGCCCATTAGGAGGCCTTCTGGGGTGCTCAGCCAGCTCAGGGGTGATCTCTCCTGGCATGAAGAGGGAAGGCGAGTGCCACCATGGGGCTTGGCCTGGCTTCTTGTCCCCAAGATCCTTCCCTGGGCTGCCCCACTGTGCCAGCTCAGCCCCTGGGGAGGGAGGTGCAGGCAGCCCCGCGCAGAGGTTTGTGCAAGGTTTTATTACCCAACATCCACATTGACACATTGGACCCCCAGCCCCTTCCTCCCCCCAACCTCCCAGAAAAGAAATGAAGAAGAAAAAAGAACAACGTGTGTGATGAAGCCGCAGCTCCGCAGTGAGCGGCTGGAGGTGGGGAACTGCCTGGGGCAGGGCGGCAGGGGGATGCTGCAGGGCTCCTGGTCATCCCTGCGTGGCCATAGCACTGCTCCTGCAGCCCAGGGCACTGAGCAGAACCAGGCCCAGTGAGTGCCATGGCACAGAGCAGGCACTGGCTGCTGACCGGTGCCTCAGTGAGTCTTTCACAGCTTTCCCCCCCAAGCAGAAACAGCCCCACCAGCCCAAAACAAGCCCAGGACCCCCAAAAGGGATTTGGGGTGCGGGACAAGACTTGCCCCTTGGAGAGGGGAAGTGACTGCAATGGTGACCCCGGCACCTCAAGCCCTCTTACACCTCTGCCCAAAGGGGATGGTGCAGCTCCCCAGGCACCCCCTGTTAGCAGCTTCCTGCCCATCAGGTGCTGGCTGCCCCCGCTGTGGCACAGTGGGGCTGGTCCTCTCCACAGGGTCAGGACCCACATCACGGCTGGACGCTGCGGTGCAGTTGGCTGGGGGGATGCTCAACCCCTGCACCCCCACCCCCCCCCTTTGCTCCCGATGCAATCCAGCAATGTAGGAAAAGTGTTTGGAAAGAGGGTGAGAGCCCCGCAGGACCCCGGGGAGGAGGCGGCTCCAGGAGGGATGCACACGGCTCAGAGTCTCTTAAAAAGCTCCAAAAATGCAAACACAGTTCAAGAAAAGCCCCTTCCCAC
>JAOEHX010051096.1:0-24354 GCA_025448015.1 Bolborhynchus lineola
TCCTATAGGGATGCTGGGGAGGGACTCTTCATTAGGGACTGTAGTGATAGGACAAGGGGTAATGGGTTCAAACTTAACCAGGGGAAATTTAGATTGGATGTGAGGAAGAAATTCTTTACTGTGAGGGTGGGGAGGCACTGGAATGGGTTGCTCAAGGAAGTTATGGATGCTCCATCTCCGGCAGTGTTCAAGGCCAGGTTGGACTTAGTCTTAGGTGACGTGGTTTAGTGTGAAGTGTGCTTGCCCATAGCAGGGGGTTGGAACTAGATGATCTTCAGGTCCTTTCCATCCCTAACTATTCCATGATTCTATGAATTGAGGTTTTTTACAATTAAAAGGTTTCCTTATTTATTTTTTATCGTGTGGTTAACTTCCTCTCTTCCATGCATAGATAACCTTATAAAATGTATTTATTTTGCTAATCTTGCTATCCTGTTGCATCTCTTTCCCCCAAGCCAAGAAAATATTGCCTTTCTCCTTATACTGCTGGCCTCATGACTTTCCTTGTTGCTTTAGACAGTTTCTCATACAGCGTTCACTTCTGATTCTGAATGCTACAGTCTTGCTATATGTCAATCTCAGCTGCTTTTATGAAGTCTTTATCAAGCTATTCTTTTTCTGTTATTTTCAGATTTATTCCTATAATCTGTTTTAATGCTTTTTTTACCATGTCTCTCCAGGTGTCCCACCTGGTATCAGTTTTCTCATAAACACCACAAAATCCTTTTGAAGACTCCAAGCACTTTTGAATATTGACCAGTATTCCTGTCCATATTCTGGATTTGTTTCCTAGTCCTCTTTGTTATTCCATCACTGTGATAATCAAACAATTAAGAGGTTCCTGGTTTGTGTAAAGCCAAAATGCTGGTTGTCCCTATTCCCCAGTTTAATTTCCACGGCTCAGGTTATTCAGTACAAAAGATAATGTAGATATCTGAAGCTTTCATTTTTTTTTCAATTTCAGCTTTTACTGGTGAGGGGATCAACAATGTGTGCAACACCCAGTTTGCAGGAATTATTTCCTTAGACTAATAATTATTCCTCTCCATGTCTGACCTGGCTAATTTCTGGCATACCTGCTGCAATACAAAGAATATGGAGGAGGTATTGGTAACCAAAATTCTAAGGACTATTTCAAACACAGGCTAGCACATGCTTCTGCACAATTCTTTGTGTTATTTACTTACTGAAGAGCTAATTCAGTCTGTAACATAATGTGTTAAAATTCCAACCATAAACAAGTCAGCAAAATGTAAATAGGGAAAAAACTAAGCTGAAAGACAAAGGGCAAGCAAATTTAAAGCAAATAATAAGAAAACTTCACATTTATTAAATGTATAAAAACAAAATTTAATTGAAACTTCAGCATTTGGGACCATCTTCAAAGTCAGGCATTGTAAAAAGTACAAGGTACCTCCATGACTAACTCACATTAACTGAAAGAACCATGCCCACCTAGAAAGCTGAACCTAGATGTCTTGAAGTTAACGGAAGATTCTATACTGAGTTTGTTAAAAATTTTGTTTAGCACTAACAGAGTGATGATCTGAGCAAGTATCCTGAGCATTTGCAAAGAGTGGGGCTTCAGTAGAAGTCTCCCAAGGAAGTTCAGCAGACCACAGCAAAGGGGAGTCAGTGATGTCTGTACCTATGAGCATGTGGTCTTTGACCACTGCTGAGTGGTCCTGCTGATTCCTCCACAGCTCCCACCAGCACTGCAGAAAGACAGGCATGTTGTCTCACCTGCCTCATTTTGTGTCCTGACACTGGGATGGCATGGGAACAGATGGTGAGTGATGTCTTTGACAGCTCATCTGAGCAGCTCTCTAAACGTGTAAGGTAACACAGCAAATACCACAAAAAAAAAAAAAAAAAAAAAAAAAAAAAAAAGACTTACATTTGAAAACTCTTCAGCAAAAAAAAAAACCAAAAGGCAGATATGTTCACTTTTCAGTAAATCCTGGTAGGTTCATTCCTCATATGAAGCCATACTTGTGACAATTGGAAAAATATTCTTTCTAATGAAAATTGATCAACACTCTGCAAAATGCTCTTTCTCTCTTTTCTGTGAACACACAGAAAGCTTTATTGCTAGGAGTGGGGTACACAACTTAATTTTCAAGAAAAAAGACAACTATTTTCATGGATGCCTGTAAATAATCTTCTAATTCTGTGTATAGTTTTGCAGACGTAAGAGTTCAGGATCCCAGCATTGAAAATCCATTAAACAAAACATGGCTTGTGCTTTTATAATGAATCCAAACACCTCAGTATTAGAAAATGAGCCCTGTTTGGTTTTTCTATCCATTTCCTGAATTACACAAACATGAAATATTCTGCTGAATGTTTGTTCATTTCAGGCAGTGGGCAAAACCAGTGATTTATTCTTACAGTAGCTTGGATATAATCCAGAATGACATGTTAGCAGCTCCCTGCAACAACACTCCAAAAATCCAGTTTATTTTGAGACACTAGGATCTTAATATTTATTTTCCATAAAGCCTCATCTGTAGCTCTTTTAATAATGGAATTCTCTCAATGAACAAGAAACTTGTTGTTTTGGTGCATAGAAATTAAAAAATTCTTATGGTACAGGCTCTCTAGTTTGCTTCTCAACTCCTTCCCCCTCTGGTTTTAATCTGACTTTTTGCTGCAGAGATCTTCGTTCAGTTCCTCTTGCCTATTGCCAGGGCAAAGGATTTACAGTCCCAAAATGGGTCTCTAGGTGCTGCTGTAACACCAATAATAACAAAAGCTGCTACAACTATTTTTCCAGATATTAAATCAGTATCAAGACTCCCTGATTTCTGTGGTTCCTCTGAAAAAGATGGACAAAAATGCCACAGTTTAGATTGCTTGTGGTTCTGACAATGCAGGGTTCATGTCGAACCAACGCCGTACCCCACCAGCATGACCCAGCTCTACCCATCTGTACTGGGGCAACAGGAGGGTCTGCTTTCCCTAAGACTTACAGCTTATGTTTCAGGTCATTAATGTCTTGACCAAACAGACACCTGGCACGTGTCCCTTTTAGACTAGTGTATCTGGAATTTTGCCCAAAATATGGCTTCTCCTTGGACCTATTCTTATTCCTCTAAAACTGGTGGGTTCCATTGAACTTACTATCCGACAGAAAAGAAGAAGTTATTTCCATCAGCTTGCTGTAAGTTTGTCTCCTCAGCAGTGTCAGCAAGAGCATTTAGTGGTGACCTCATTAGTGCAGAGTGTGATACATAAACCAGCCATTAAATCCTAATGAGATGCAGTAGGCCAAATGTCTTCAGTACTGATTCTGCCTTTGGTTATGATATGCACACCTAGCACCTCTTACCTCTAGTGCATTCTCAACACTGTAATTGCAAATCATTAATACAGTTCAGCTCTGCTGCAAGGCATTCCCTCCCATGACTTTGTGGTTTAAGCAGTTGCAAATTTTATGTAGTGTCTCTAGCTCCTTTTTATTTTTTAATGCTACATAGATTGTGGACACAATGGGAGAGACACAGTGTGAACCTAACTAGGCTGGGAAAGCAGATATGTGGTTGCCAATTGTACATTTCCTTCTCTTTACCTTTTAGTGGAATTGAAGCATCTCACCTGCTTTTGTAGAAATACTTTGAGACTGACGAGGAAAAATAGCGTACGCCACCATTTTCATAACAACTATTGTTATTTTTATTTACATTATATATTATAAATAATAATCATAATAAATAATAGCAATTGCATATAATGTATCACTAATTATTATTGTTGTTGTTACTGTTATTATTATTTTTATACAATAAACCCCCAGCATTTTATTTTCTTATCCCACCATGTGCTGATGGTGTCCTCTGATAGACTTAATATGGTACTGTTAAAATGGAGCCTCCTAAGCCCACTCTGCTTTGGTAACTAGCCATCAAGGACACCCACATGCTATTGTGCAAAATTATTTCAAATGGTAGTTAGTGTTTTATGCTGTTACTTTAGGGAGATAAATGGAAAAAATAACCACAATACCTCAAAGTGATCATGACTGACATACACATAATAAAGCCAGTCTGAATTCCACTCATAATACAGATGTTGTAGTTCATGCAATTAAAGCTAAATCAGATTATGGACATAGTCAGCTCAGAGAGAAAATATTATCACTGTCATGCAAGGAGTGGTCAGTGAAAATCAATAGCTAGAGCTGCTTATTACTTCTTGACTTTTGGGACAACAGTTTCTGATTGCTGAGGAGACTGTAGAGGTGTTCAAATGATCATGAGAGCAATCAATTTATAGAAATAGCTCTGAGGCAAAAACTCACCATAAGAATTTTTATAACTCTGGATGGAGTACAAAACATGAAGAAACCAGCACGCTTAAAAAAAACAAAAGAAAAAAAAAAACAAACAAAAAAAAAAAAAAAAAACAAACAAAAAATGAATAAACAAATGGGGAAAAAAGAAAAAGAAACACCGGAAACACCGAAAAACCCAACTGACGTGTAGGCAAGTAAACATTTTGCTTTCAAACTACTTTGTCCTAATATGAAAACCTGGCAGAGATACAGCATCCAGAAAACTATTTTTTCAATCCACTTTTCAGGGCAGTTTTAGGCATTAAAGAGGCATTAAAAACCCAACTGGAAAACTGAGATGATTTGAGGGAGAATTTGTTGCTAGATTGCAATTTTGGTAATATCCTTTCCTTCATAGTATTTGGGATGCTTAAGAGCAAGAAACTTGACCTACTGGAACAATTTAGTATTCCGTGTACGTTCATCTCTTGTCTCTGCAGAGGACTAGCTCCTTTCTGAGGGGAAGCACAAAAACCTTCATGTCCACAATGACCACATCCTCTGCCCACAAATATTTACCCAGCTCCTTCACCCTCCTCTACAATCACATGCTCATTTCCAAAGTTTTCAAGGTTTGATGCAACCTTAAAACTAATGCCACCAAGAAAAATTCAATGGCTTCTAGGTTTTCAGTTCCTGTTTGAATAATTTTTAATTCTATATTGGCTAATACCTTGGAACAGTGAATGCTAGTAGTTTAAAAGCATTAAGTACATTTCCATCCATGTGAATAATGACTTGCTTGAACGGTCCCTTGCTCCGGTGTTGAGTAAGGCAGGAGGCAGCCAGTTCTTCATCCTCTCTGAGGACATGGAGTTGCAGGATGATGGGACATCTGTAGCTCTGTTTGTTCAGCCCAAACTCTGGCTGCCTTGAAGTGTTGGTTGTCAATTGGTAGTTGATGTTCTTTGCTTGACATTGACCACATACCATCACCAGAAGCACCAACAGGGTGCAGAGTGGCAATCTGGTACGCAGGCAAAGTACAGCGTGAGCCCATGCAGCCTTTCCCAACACACCTTTGTTTTCAGCAAAGATCTAGCTCTCACCCATGGAGAGCAACTCCAGCTTGGAAAGCTGGCAGTATCTGTGTGCTCAGTGCATGCCTGGCTCACCAGCATCTCCCAACTTGGAAGTTGCTTTATCTCTCTTTCATGAAAGCATCATCTTTTCTGCTTAGAGTTTCATCACTTCTTGCTGCTTCCTTGGCTTCCAATGAACCTATAGTCCTGCAAGGGTAAAACCCTTATTAGTTGCAAGGAAGTCTTCAACAAAACCTGTGAAGTATTTCGGAGAGAAGGCAGGAGATAAATGCAAATGGTGTTTATGTGACAAATAGTGGTTTTGGGTTTAATAACAATTGATTCATTTTTTACTCCTTGAGACTGAGGGTGACTCACTGCTGTTTCTCATTTTTAATTAAAAGAAGAAAATATAATCATAATATTTATTCTCTCCATGAGTAGTTCTGGTTATAAGCAGATACACAGAAGAAAGGGCAATAAATCAGACCCATTCATCCCTGCCTGTGAGTCTGAAAAGGATGTCCATCTAGACTCTGCAGGTCTTTCCTCCCACCTTTCACACCTAGGTAGACATCAAGTGCTGGTTTTAATGCAGCTCACTGATGCTGAAGAAGCTGCCCAAAGCTGGTAGAAACCCCTTTCTTCACTAACCCCAAAAAGATTCAGTCAGCCCTAAAACTATCTATTAATTACAGATTGTCATTCAGGTTAGGGACAAGCTTGAACCCAACCAGTACAGCACCAGTAAAAAAACCGTTTATAACCTTTAAGAGAACTCAGGGTTGATGCAACAAGTTTCCCTCTCTTGCTTGGTGGCTAGAAGGACCTGACATACTCATGTGGTTTTGTATTCACATCTATATTTCTGAAAGCAAAATCAGCTCTGTGATCTACTAATATTTTGGAAGGAGAGACTCATAAGACGTGTTGTCCTTAGGTCTGTGCCATGCTCAGAGCTGTGCGTATCATGCAACAGCTGGTCTGCCTTTGGACTCTCTCTCTTTGCCTCTTAAATCTGTTCACAAAACAAGCGTACAGTGTAACTAGCAACTCAGCCTTGGCACAGGCACAAAAGTCAATCAGAATGAACAGTGAAGCCATCTACCTGGTGACACAGATACCTTCAGCCGCTCACTTGTTCATGGTAGGGAAGCCCATTTCTTTGGGTTTGTTACCAAATGATTTTCCTGTCGTGTTAAATTGCTTGTCAATTAAGTTAAATGATAATAGAATTTTGTACTGCAACACCAAAAGTGGCACCAGGAAGCTGAATTGCTCACTCACGGACTTCAATCCTTGGTTTTCGTTGTTGATTTAGTTTTACAGAAATGTGAATTTTTCTGCAGTCTACTGAGGGTCAATGTGGTAGAGACCAGGGAAGCAGAGCCTTTGCTTTAAAAGTGTTGAGGAAGCACCAAGCAGAATAAGAGCTGATACCTTAGATCTGCTGAGGCCACAGTTACTTATAATTAGTCAGAAGTAGAGACCACATACTTCTAAGAGGAGAAGAATGTGTAACTAGAAGTCTTGCCTGAAGGCAGGCTTGTTCTATTTGGGCCATATTGATATTAGCAGATTACCTGAGGCTTTGGTGTTCTGTCTTTTCTCTCTTCAGCAACATGTTTCCTGGTCATTAGGTATCACCAAACTCATTTGTAATCTCAGTTTTGAATCTGTGCTTCCCAGTGATTTCCAGCTAATTCTTTCACTTCTATTAATAAAGACCAGTGCCTTTCCTCCATCAGTGACTTTTGTGGGTATGAGGGATACTGCAGCTGAGGATAGGCAGATGAGTAGCTGAAGCAGTAACGGGCTCTGCAGCCTTTGCAGCCTTGGAGGTGGTGCTGCAGTAGTAGAGAGGGTTCCCCTCAGTGCCTGCAGTGCTGAGTGCCTCTATAGAGGCACTGAGTGTGAAATGGGATTTTCTTGAGTACCAATGAGGAAAAGGTTTTTTCTATGAGAGGCTCATAGAAAAGGTTTTTTCTATGAGAGTACAAAACCACTCATAACATCACTCATAGCAGTGATGCTGTTTCATAGCATTGCCTTTCACAGCAATACTTACTTACTCACTCACTGTCATACTCAACCCTTAATACAAGATGTACTTTGTATCGTTTATAATTTACCTGTTTCTTCAGCTCATATATTGGTCCCCATTGACTATAAAATGATATAGCTAATCGAGGGTAGTAGCAACACTCAGAGCAAGGGATATTAATTTCTTTTATTCTATTAAAAGATAAAGTCTGAATCTTAACAAAGCATGGGAAAAGAGAGAGTGAACTAATGCAGAAACAACTGAGACCCCACCTCTTTACGTAAAGGAACAAACACTGCATCACGCAAAAGAAAGAGAAGCTGGACAGTGAAAAAGATCAAAGAAGCCTTAAATCATTATTGCCTTCTATGGTGAAAATATTACAAAAACTGGAGCTTTGTTAGATTTCCCTGCGACCTATGCTATAGAAGCTATTGGTCTAATGTAGCTTGTGGGTTTTTTTGACTTGGTATCTTGAAAGGACCACTGCTAATAAAGTGTTGTAATGATGGGTTTAGCTGGTTGCCATGCATGGAGTAGGACTCTATAGCTGGTTCTACAGCGGCAAGGTCCAGCATCAGCATCTACCTGGTGGTGAGGAAAAGTTCAGAGGCTGTTCCCCAACCCCCCCCAACCCTTCTCCTGCTGTGTGATTTTACACAAGAGGAGATGACCAAGGCCTTATGGCTTTTCCTGTAGTGGTATGAACATCCTTTAGGAAAGGAAGTGGTTGGTTTGTCTAGACAAATCTCAGGGGGGTAGGGCATCTGTGAAGCCCAGGCTTTTAACCCATTGAGAGTGTTGTGTGCAGCATCAAATTAAAAGTTTTTATTAGAGTGAAGGCTGGATACTTCTGACTTTATTCACTTGATATGGTAAACATTCTTGCACGTTCTGCATTGGTCCTATACTAAGTGGTCATTTACACATTCAGCAAGGAATTTATAGTAGTAGTTCTTTGATTATCATCTTGTTTCATGATTACAACAGAAGGCTTTAAGCAAAGACTCTGTGCATTTAACTCTTTCTTTCCCATGCTCTGCATCTTTCAGCACTATCTACTTGTGACGAGACTCCTCCACAGAGCTGCACCACCATGCCCTTCATAAATCTGCTGTTACAGAAGAGCCAATCTTGACCTCTCTTTAAGCTTTTATTCACAGTTAGCAACAATCTTGGCTGTATATTTCAAAGAATTTTCTATTCTAAAACATATATGATCTGTATGTATATATGTGCATCTATACATTTGAATATATATACATATATTGTTCATGACTGTTAGTATACAAAATTTGGGGTATTTTACTGGTGTTAGAAAGTGAGGGTTTTTTTCTGCCTTTTTGAATTCTAGAAAAAATTCTGAGCACAATGTAATTAAAGCTGAGAGAAAAATCCAAAGGTTATTTTAAAAAATATCTCCCAAGACATTATTCAGAGAACTAGCATAGATATTTTTCTTGTAAAGAGAATTTGCTAATATCTTATACTATAGATTAGGGTCTCAATGCTTTTTATAAGAAAGCAACATTCATATCAGTATACTTATTAAAACTGAGAATGAAGGGTGCTTCAGGGAGGCTTCTGTTGGCACAAGCAACATTTTTATCAGATCTATCGCCTCCAAAGCAGGTCTGGCTGGCCCTTTTTGTGGGCTTGTACTTCATATCTCCATATCTGCATTTCATGAATTGAGAGAAGAAAGGTACATCTTGGCTGTTAGGTGTTTCTCTGACACCAGCAGTGAAATGATGAGTACAGCTAGAGGATAAACCTGGTGTCCCCAGAAGTTTAGGAGATTCTCAGTGTCAAGAATGCATCTGAAATGTGACCTCAGGGCTCACTCTAACAGCAAAATGCTGCTGATGGAAAATTCCTGTTGAATCAGTCGCAAACATCTTTCTTTCCTCTAAGAATCCGTGTTTTGACATACCCCAGCTGTGGATGAGTCAGGTAATCCTAGGCCAAAAAGGCGGCTTTCTAATTCCCTTTACAGCCATGTGGATCACTGAAACAGATGAGATAGGACTCTGCATGTGCAGATTTTAAATCTTCTGTTGAGTAAATCTAAGTAGAAGATTATTTGGCCTGTCATATTCGGTCTGTTGCTTGAACAACCTCTTGAATAGCAGCAAGCAAGCTGCTGAGCTGAGGGCAATGTGTGGCCAGTAGCCCCTGGAGGTCCACACAGAGCACTGGGGTGCTCAATGAGGTTGATGTGCCTGAGGATGGGACCTAAAGTTGTCCTTAAATACAGCTCAGGCAGGAGAGTTAAACCTGGCATGTCACCCTTCCCTGGGGTTTGAGAGGTTTTCTCATAGTTCCTCAGTTTAAGTTCCCCTTGTGCAGGAGCAGGGCTGGGATGCATGTTCCCGTTCTGTTGAGAAGTTCTCATAGCTCCGCCAGCATCCCCCAAAAAGGGTGATGGGTCACATGCCCTGGTGTATGAGTGTACTTTTCGTAGCCAACTGACCAGCAGGTCAGCTGACACCCAGCGAGAGCCAAATGCTCTAGAGTTGAATTCATCCTACTCAGGCAAAGCAGGATGTCAGACAAGACTGCTGCCCATGGCAGCAAATGCTGAGGACTGGGGTCTCAGGGAAATGTGGGTACTTCTTGGGGGAGATACCTTTGCTTCCTGAGCATAGGGTCACCAGGTGCTCAGACTCCTGGAGCCCATTTGGAGGGGGATGAAAGTCCCTAATCTATAGAAGGACCAGAAACACCTAGATCCTCCTGTGCATCTCAGTGTGTCTTGCAATAATTTCCTCCCTCACAGATCACTGCAAATACTTCTCTAACTGCGTTTCCTTTCACAGCTCTTGCTCTTGCTTGTTCTCTCCCTCCTTATGAGGGTGTTACTTAAGTGGTCTTTTTTTGAGCCTCCAGTAGATTGTTTGCAAACTTATTCATTGTGGCAGCTGTGTGACTTGACTCACCCAACAGACATGAAGTGGAACAGGAGCTCTTGCAGGTTTTGAAACAAAACATGGTCTTCAGGCAGAATTCAATCTATTCCTACAGCAGAAAGTCCTTCTTAGCATGAAGCTATTAGCCTTTGACTCTTGCACACAAGCAGGCTAACACCTCCAGTTTTATTATGCTCATCAGTAGCTCCTAGAAATTCATCTTCAGTGATCTCTTCTGAGAGCATCAGCTACCTGCTTGAGTATACACTTTCCTGCTTGAATCTATGCTGAGTACTGCTCTTTATCTGAGACATAGTAAGGCAGTTGAGGTAATAATCATAGGGGTTAAACTCAATAATACTCTATTTTGCTGTAAAGGTTCAATAGCAGGCTACTGATATCAAAGACTGGGAATTGGAGATAGTACCCTTACTCCCCTCTTACTCTGTTGGCTCCTGGTGTGTGCTGATATAAGGGGAAAGAAAATAAGAACACAATTATTCTCTATCTGAATGACACTATATCTAATCACAGGTAGCACAAATGGAAGGCACAGAATAGGCTTGGGGATGTGCTGATAAGTCACCCAATAAAATATCTCACCTAAAGCTGTACTTGGAATATTTCTCCCATTAGTCCATTGCATGTGTTGAACATTTACTGTAATACATGTGAGGTCTAATCTACACCTCTCCCTGCATAGCCTCTTTCACCTCCCTAAAGCGAGTCAGACTCTTCAGCCAATGATTTTTACTATGTCTCCTGGGTCAAATTCAAGACATCTCCTGTTGCTTTTCCTGAACAGGTAGAGCTGAGCAGATTAGCAAGTAAAGTCAATTTATATAGTGAAACTGCTATAAAGCTCTGAAACTTGTTATACAGTGGATGGTCATACTTGTATCCAGGGGATGGGAAGAATAATTGTCCTTTTTATCAAAAATCTGAATATTATAAGTTGGACTGCAAAGATCATCATAGACATTCAGCCATAATTTGCAGCCTGGGATACAAAAGCATCATGCTTCCCATAAAGAATTAAAGTAGAAAATCTGGGATTTGTGTACGGATTGACAGAGAGCAATTAGTTTTTGCTTTCAGAAATGCAAGAACCTGGAGTTGCTGTCTGTATAGTAAAAGACCTGCTAAATTTCAGAAGATGCGTAAACCACAGTCGAATATTTGTGACATGGAGGAGAAATTAAGAAAGACATTTTTAATTCGTTTTTAGCAAGTCTTGCTCAGGGTAAATGAATAAGGTGACCTTTTTTGGGTTTTTTTCCCAGGAAGATTTCCAGAGCTTGTAGTGAGGAATAGTTTCTATTTGTCCAAGAAAAATAGCAGTTTATATAGATTTTCTTAGAAAGTCTTTCTTTTGATAGTGATAATTGTCTATGAGGTTGTACTACATGTTAATGAAAAGTATACCCTTTCATCCAGCAATTTGGATTTACTATGTCATTTCATCTTTCTAGGAAGTGAAGATGAATCATATATATGTGTACGTAAATACACATACATTATGTGACATCAAACTGCTGAGCAACTATTTGTCTGCCTAGGAGTTTCACAGAGCTTCTTTGTGTCCATCTTGAACACTAAAGCCTATTTAGATTTTGACAGTCAGCACCAATTTCCTATAAAAGTCTCTCTGGTTTCACCTGTGAAGTGAACGTTCAAAACATGGCAAAAATTCACCTGAGAAGTGATGTCGTTATTGTTGTTTTAAGAAAAAAGTGCACATCTATGCTTACATCCTGAAAAAAAAGTTGCTTTTTAAAATAAATTCAAACCTTATGGAATAGATTCAGCTCAAATTCTGCATGAATTTCAAACTGAGATTGATACATTTTAAATACATGTTTCTTTAGCTTCCTTTTCCTAAGAAAAAGAAAACAAACAACCAATACTGGATTGTTTAGAGAAACATTGCTGGAGATTGACAGCTTTCTTTACATAGGAGAATTAATCTTTTATAAGCCTGTCTGACATGATATTGCTGGAACAAGGCAGTATATATCAGACTGCCTTTGTCATATTTGTAGCTTTAATTAGGTCTTTGTTTCCTTTACCCAGGGGATCATCTTCCTTTTAATGAAACAATTTGTTCATTTTATCAGACAATAGTCTAGTATGTATGTGGCCTACTTAAGAACCAAGACTAATTAAAGAAGAAAACGGAATCACATGATTTTAAAAATAAGACAGCTACAGTAAATACAAGTTAATGCATTTAGGTAGGAAAACTCTGAATTTCTTAAGGGAAGAAGTCATCTGATATTGTTATTAGAGGCAACCTCCTCTCCTCAATCATGCAAGACAATGTGGAAACAGGAATGGACATTTAAGTCAATTCAAGGGTCACAATTCCATTAATTTCATGGTGCATCAAGAAAATGGATATGGGCTGTGGTACACACCAAGCTATTAAAAGGACATGTGGTGGTGTTACAGGGATCCCGATATTCAGTAGTCAGACATGGATCACTTGTATGCATAAGGGGAAGAAAGCAGAGCCCAGTGGACCTCAGGCGAGAACCACGCTGTGTGTCGTAATTCTGCTGTGCACATAGTCCAAGGCTGAAAACTAGAAACTTGAGATATAGCCCTGATAGCAAAAATCAGTATTGAATACTGCCTGGAAACTGCAATAAGCCATGAACTGCTGAGTGACCTTCAGAAGGCTATAGGAGATTTTCACATCTCAGACTTCCTCACCTCAAAAAAGTTTCAGAGAAGATGGAAAATTTCCTGGACTTTGCTCATTTGGTTAATGGGAAATTAGCTTAGTGACTTCCTGATCTACTCCCTTCCTTGCTCTGCTTCTCCCAACTTGCCTCAGGCTAGTAGTTAAAAGCCCTGTGAAAACACAGAGGTTGGGTCAGGCTATAGGCATTAGAAAAGATTAGGTAGAGAGGGAGAAGAGGCTTGTTCAAAGATATGAGGACTGTTTTGACGGCTGTAGATGTTGTTTGGGGCCACAGGCATCTCCAATAATCCAACTGAAACACTGCTGTGTAAAACAGGCAAACCCAGGTCTGCCTGTACTACCTCCTCATGAAGTAGAAGTACCCACAAAAAGTGTCTGTGCCCAAGATGCAGGTTGTTGAGTAGGTGACTAGTTGAACTTCTCAGCCTCAATGTTATTGCATTTGAGAATTCTGCAAGCTGGGGAAAATTTGTGGTGCAATTAGACAAAATGCCAGATTTGTCATAAAACCTTAGACATATGAGTTTGTCAGTGTTTGTTCTGCTATTTTTAAGAAAGAAAACACTTCCTTTCTCATGTGTATGGTCTTGGGAGAAAAAAAAAAGTCACTTATTCTATAGTCCACTCCAAGCAGCTTACAAAATGAATAATCAATAAAAAGAATCATGTCTTTTTAAGGAAATGACTTATAAATAAATGCAGCTTTCAGGAGTCCTTTACCTGGTAAAGCATGCAAATTACTTCAATCATCAGCTAGACATGAGAAGATCAAAATAAATCCTGAAGGTGGAATGTGGAATGTGGAATCTAGACTGTTGCATATCAGGTAAAGGAGCTTTTTCTACACCTCGTGTCAAGTCCTGGTTATGTGGTAGGAATTTATGCCTCTAATATCAACTTTCTCTTATCACAAGTTGTCAAAAAGTGAGTGAAGGACCTGTGCTAAGACTGGGTGTCTTGTCTCACAGTCTATTTTGTATACAGTAATGTGTCAGGCTTTTCATTTTTTGACACACAGTAATAGTAGCTGCTTTCTGGGTTGGCTTTTCCCGCCCCCAACATAACTGAGTCGATCTCCTGGGACCAAAAGTTCAGGCTTAACCTGCAGGAATGAGGCATTCTGAGTCAATTTTTTAGGCCTTGCAGGGCTGGGCTCCTTGCATAGCTGTGGGGAGGAACTGGCAGGCGCGTTACCGGCACAGAGTTCATAAAATTAAGGAAGTAGCATGTTTTCCCATCTCTTCCATGCTTCAAAAATAGGAATCCTTTGTCCTGCCAAATACATGTTTAAATAGCCTTGTTATCTGTGCTTTGCATAAATTGATGTAGACAGATAAAGATATATAAGATTATTTGCTTATTTTTCCCCAAAGTTCAATGGATGTTATATAGTCAAAGGAAAGAATACTTTTAGGTGTCAACTAATATCATTGCCAAGAATTCACTTTTGTAAAACAGACTAGAGCAAAAGTAATCACTAGAGGATGAGAAAAAAAAATGTACATGGAAGGCATTGCTGAAGGAGAGAAGCAGGGAATTTGGTAAAATACAAGAGGGCCTCTGCAAACGCTGACACTGGAATCATCAATGCTTTTGTGATGGGAACATCAGACACCAGAATAGAAAAAGCTTACCCATTATAGTATGGCCTGCAAGCTGGTGAGAGAATTCAGAAATCTGTATGGTCCCCTGCCTATAAGGTACTTCTGAAAATGCCAACCTTTAGATGTCCTTTGAGAGACAGGAGCCTGCAGTAAGCACCACTAAGATGATCTTGAAGAGTCAAGATCTCTTCAGGGTTTGGTGAGATGTAGACAGACACCTGATTGTAAACTCACTATTTTGTTTTTGAAACTTGACAAAGTTTGTGATTTTTGCCAGTGAGCTCAATTTGTATCCATCCGGAAACTAAGCTTTTCATCTTATCATTCAACTAGAGTTTATACAGCTACAGTAGCCAGCTGAGCGGTACATATTTTGCTGGTTGAAACTTACTTTATGCAGATAGTTTTATCTGTGGTATGAAAATTTTGTTAAGCTTTCCCCCTCCTAAAAAAGGAACCTTTTGTGGCAAATCTGTTGCAATACCCTGTTGGTTCCAGCATTTACAGTTCCACTGTGTTTTTACTTTGAGGGAGACCTGGGGAACAGAAAGGAATTGAGGTTGAGTTCTTACTGTGAGTCACTGCACTGGTGCTGTAGATTTTTCCCAAATATACCTGGTGTTCACAGGCTAAAGCAGTTATGAGTGCTGAGTTAGCACTGACTGGGCCATTGTAGGTTTTATTTCAGGGTGTGTGTTGACGCAGTTCCGAGCAGTTTTTACCAGAGCTCCCAGGGCAGTGTGTTTGTGCTTCTGCTGATGTTTTCATACATTAGGAAGAAATAGACACTAAGAGAGTGACACACATGTAAAAAAACAAATTTACAGATGCAAAAATATTAATTTCAAGTTATGAATCTATTCTTTATATAATAATTAAAAGCAATACTAGGGATCCAGTTGGGATCTAACACTGGGGGTTAAGATCTATAGTCCAGTGCAGACACAAAGTCAGAAATTATTGTGTAAAAAAAAAATCATTTAAAAAAAACAATTAATTCCCACCGTTCCAGCTTAAAGCAGCTGTTCATCTTCTTTTCAATACTTTCAGCTTTCTCTAAGGTCTATGACAATATTGGATTCATAGATATGCTTATTCTTCTTCTAAATCTCAGTATACTTATTCTATTAGGTTTGGAGCTGGAGACTGTAATGGGCATAAAATGATTTCTCCTGCCAAAAGCATTAAGAGTATTTAGCTGAACAAACACCAGCAGCAACCACTTCAGTAAATACATCATAGGCAACACACATTCATGATTTTAACAATTATTTATTCAACCAAATAGAAGTATGTGTGTTGTATTCCTGTTGAGAAACAATGTGTTGATAGCAGGTTTCACAGGGACAATCTGATTATCTTACACGGGTATAAGAATAAAAGCTGAGAGGGTATATGTGGGCACCACCGTGCCTTGGCAAGGCAGATCAGGCCTCTGCCTACATGTTTTCTTTCCAGAAAATCTTCAAAGATTTCTATAGCTGTGTTAAGAATTTATAATTATCAGCAGTTTTCATTAAACTTTCTCATCAGCTGTAACTGGCACTGTAGCCAGTGCTAGAGAAGAGACATTTGAAATTTCTGTACACAGCCATAATTCAACCAGAGGACTAGATGATAACCAGTAGCAATGTGCTTCAAAATGGCCAGTGTAACAGTCTCCAGACTGTGAGGAAAAGTGAAGAATCACAAGGGAATAGAGCAGTTCAGGAGAGATGGTAATTCTTATATGAAGCAATATCAAGGACACAACATCATTCTGATGGAATAAAAATAGGAATATGTCATAGCAGCTGATCAGGCTGGATGAGGCATACCTTGAAAACCAGAAAAACAGAGAGAAATAAAAAGGAAAATCAGTACTAGTAACTATAGGTATCTATGTTTGATTGTCACAAGTAGAAGGGTAAAATTAATTTCAAAGAGAAAGAAGCAAAAAATTCAACTAAATCAAAAGTGGTCTAAATGCATGAGAAGTTAAGTAATACACTACATTTTCATATATATCTCTTATTAAAAGCGGAGAAGAACTTATAATCAGGAAGAGGATTAAACTGTTTAGGACCTATTTGGTGTAGATGTCACAAAAATATCAATAGCAGCTGTTGTTTAAACAGACACAAAAATGAGAAGGCAAGTTGACTTCAGGAGAGGCAAAGAGTAGATTAAAGACTGTTAAAGAGAATGGGTTTTATTCAGAGTGAAACACAATATGAACATGCTCTTGATTCCTTATGGAACTGATCAAACTGTACGTGCTTGAGTAATCATGATTTTTAACAAAGGAAAGTACATTTACAAAAATACTGAAGTCTCATAAAACTAGATAAGGACAAATATTATAAAGAGAATTGTTTTAAAAGTGGAAGAAATTGTGTGATTTAGAGAATTACACCTTAGGCGACTTAGTTTTGGTGCACAGAAAGACACTAAGAGAAATTGTATTCAAATCACAGTAGAAATTACTTAAATTTAGACAATATAAAGCTAAAAAATAAGAAAATTATATTAATTTGATATAAGAAATGGGCATCTAACTGAGGATGTAATTGAGAGATATGAAAAGGTTGGTCTCTAGGCAGCCTGTGGAGATAGAGCAAGACAAAAATCACTTTAAATAGAAGCAGAGAAGACACATTTTAGATTTTAGGACAAACCTGCAAATGATAAATATGTCTAAGTAGTATAATTTGTGAAATAGGCTGTAGCATTTGCAGTTGCTAAGTCCCTGAGGAGGACAACCTGATGCCTTTTCCTATGTGAAGCTTAATCTCACACCTCCCACCAGGTGTGAACTTTGCTGTATGAGTGAGTCCCTGCAGACTGCCTGTGCAAGGCCATCTTCAATGGGTCACTCAACTGTGACCACTACCTGCTGTCATTCAACTTTGAAATGGGAATAAGTGTTGCATAGGGAACCTCTCTTAGATTCGTGTTGGCAAGACTGAGTTGTACAAATGTTCATTGGGAAACATCTGCACAGAGGTAAGCCTGTGAGGGCTCCTGAATCTCCTCAGAGAGAGAGAATCATAGCATCATAGAACAGTTTGGGTTGGAAGGGACCTTCAAAGGTCATCTAGTCCAACCTCCCTACAATGAGCAGGGAGGGGCATCTTCATCTAGATCAGGTTGCCCAGAACCATATCCATATGATCCCTGCCTGTCCTGTATAGGATGGGTAGTACAACCTGGCACACATACAAGACTGCTGTGCAAGTCTTGAATTTAGAGAAAGTCCCAAGGATGGTTTTTGCACAACGTAGCATCTCTTTTTTTATCCTGAAACATTGCGATCAAAATATACAAGAAGTGTTCATCTAAACAGCTATATATGAGACTGACCCCGAGGTTAGGCAAATCAATGCAACATTTAAAAACCATTAAGATTCACTTTTTCTGTTGAGTAAATACTTCTACTATATACAGACCCAGATAAAAAAGGCAAGAGAGATACAAGCACAAAATAATGGCTAAGCCTGCCTGCAGATTCACATTTAGCTAAGAAGTAGAGCTCCTCCATAGATGCTGAAATTGTGCAAAGAGGTGAGCATCAGCATGACACATACATGGAATGATGAGGCCACTGACAGTTTTGGCTCTCTGGAGAATGCGTCATTTATGCATGTAAGCACAGTTTTTATTGGAGCACCAGGCAAACTTGCACCTGGAAGATGGCCACATAAATGTGGGAATTGGGAGAGAAGTGGGATCTCCCAGCACGACACATACAACTGGAAGGGACTGAGTCTTCACCTGCTCAGAAAACCACATCTTAAAATTTCAATTCAAAAAAATGGGCTAAAGTCCCTCTTAAAACTAATGAGGACCTTTTCCTCCCTTTTTTTCTGGGCAGCTGTTTGAAAATCTCACTGTTTTCATGATCCACATCTGAATTTCCATCCTACACTGGCCACTATTTGTTTATTCTACTTGTTCTTGTGCCAACATTATCATTCAATTATCATGGTCAGGGAGAAACCACATCACGTCTCAGGCTTTGGTTTGCTCTTTGAGAAAGGCAGACATCTGTCATACTTTCAGAGCTATGCACGATGTAATGATCCCCATGCTAGTGCTTGAAAGAGCTGGCTTGACAAAATAGGGCTGGTGCAGCCATGTCACTAAGTTGAAAAGCTCTACTGATCAGTAGAGTGATGATAGTACTTTGGAGGTCATACAGATCTTCATGGAGGATATTATAAGGTAAATAACAAGACTGAATTTGGGCTGTCTTAGTTTTAGGCTTCACTGAGACACTGGGAGGAGTGGAGCCAGCAGTGGTCCTTGTGTTGTTGGCTGAAATCAGGTAGAGGATTTGTTGGCAGGAATTTGATCCAATGTGCACATCCAGAGTGGTAGCTCTGTAATTCTTGGGGAAGATGCAGCATGGCTCCCTGTCAGTGTCTGGCTATCACTGTTGAAAAAGGCAAATCAGGAGAGAGAAAAAAATGCAATTCTGCCCTTCCTCTAGCTCTGCTTCATATTCATTTGTGGACAGGTAATACCCAGGGAGAAATACTGTGTTCCTGTGACCCTTGGCCTTGTCCTATGGATAGGGCTTTTCTGTCCATAGTATCTGCATTGCTACAAGATCTAGGCAGAATCAGTCCCTTACGTCATGGTTTTCCATGAAATAATAAGGTCATTCTGTCAATTACATCTCAGTGATGACTCTGATGGGACTCAGATTTTCTCCTTATCTCTTGGCAGAAGCAATTTTTACATTTCTGAAATATTCACATTTGGCTGCTAAAAAATAAAAATTTTACTTTCCCAAATCGAGATATAGATATGCAAGCAAATGGCTCAGACACAGAGCTCTCACTTCTTCAGAGAGGTCTGTAGTTGGTTGATGTCTGAGAAAACCAGGCCACTTTTACCTATCACTGAACCCTGCATAAAGCAGCCTGATTTCTCTGAACACATTGCCAGATTGATTCAAAACCATTGCTAATGCAATGAAAATATAATTCGAAAGTCACAGAATAGATGTTACAGATCCTGGATTTTTAAAACTAGGATGAAACTGACTCCAAACTGAAATGTAACCTTTAACTTAGAAAGTGACTATGTGTATTTGGACTGAGAGTATCTAACAATACTTTTCTTATAGGCTGTTTAAAAGGAGAGTACATCTGTGTTTTTATTCTTTTCCTTTAGAGCTTAGGGAAAAATAATACAATAACATATGGAAAGAAAAAAACACACAGCAAGTTTTACAAAGCCATCTCATTTTTTCTGTTCTATGGATATAGCTATTTATTTTTTGTGATGTCTTATCTAGGTGACAGAAGACACAAATGACGAACAAAAGCAAACAGCGCAGAGACTGGCAGCTGTTAGCATGAAACATGACAAGGTTTGTGCAATCAGCCTTGGCTTATTTCTTAAACCATTATTCAAGAACTATCACACACTGAACCTTTCTGGCTCTGGCGACCAGCAGGGTGTATTCAGGCCATCTCCAGGGGCTGAGGACTGGGACTCCAAGTCACCCAGGTCCAGGATGGCAAGTTAGGAAGCTCAGATTCTATTTCCTTACTGCTCATTCTTAGCCTTTGTGTGTGCTTCCACTTCCTTGTGACTGAGAGGGAAATGCAATAATTCTTAAGTAAATTGTGCATCAAACTGAGTTAAAATTACAAAGCCATACTCTAACCTGTTGTGAGAAAACACAACATACAGCAATTTTTTTCTTTATTTGTCATGTTTTAATGAAATAATACATGTCCATTGGTACTGATCTTACTCCATCACAAATATATCTGTAAGTGGAGGTTTGCAGCAAGTTTTTTCAATATGACCATTTGTAAAGCTGAAAAGGAAAAGGAGTGAACTGTTTTGACCTACCATAATCACAGAATCATAGAATTGCATAGGTTAGAAAAGACCTTTACAAGTCCAGCCGTTAATCTAACACTGCCAAGTCCACCACTAATCCTAAAATCCAATAATGCCCCCAAAATAAAACATCAGCAAAACAATTATTGTGAAATGCAATTTCTAGACTGGCAGCTGGAGAATGAGTTGACACAGTTAGGTGCCATAATATTCCAAAGAAGTACTTAGATATTTGGATAACTACATGATGAGTCAATGCAAGAACTTATCTGTATTTCAGTCATAGGCCTGCCATGCTTAGATGCAAACACAGTCTGAGCTGGACTCTAGCCCACAGGGTTGAATGTTTGCCAAGCACTTGATCCTGACGGGAAGCAAAACTTAAAATCATTCCATCCTTTTATAAATAAAGATGTTCAGGCAAAAACTCTGTAAAGTAACTAAGTCTGGCTTCCTCCTCAATGTGTCTGGCATCACCTCCTGTCAGGAACTGTATGTTTTGTAGGCAATGGGTTGTTAAACTGCATTCTCTTGTGCATTACATGCTTTAGTCATTCACGGACTATCAAAGCACTGTAAACACAGCCAACAGTGGCTTAATCCTGCACTGATTCTCAATGTTTTACATAGAATAAACATTCTTAACATGTTTATGTATCAATTATTTCTAAAGACATTTACAGTGGTGCCAGCACAGGTTTAATTATTAAGTGGCTTAATTAAAAAGATTGATTGGTTCAATTGTTTTCAGATTCTGCTCCTTTAAGGCAGTTGCAATGTGAAATTCAAATGCAGACTGGATTAACTCTTTGATCCTTATTTGCATGTCTAGTATGGTGGTCAAAGACTGTGCTTCAAGAGTAACAGTATTTTCAGGCTTTGTCCCAGCACTGTTCAGCACCACCAAGTAGGTGGTGACACTACATTTCTAACATGCAATGAGTGTTAGCAGTAAACACTGTCACCCAAACAAATGCCTCAGAAAAGTAAAACAAATTATTTATTTCAAGGAAGTATGGCCAATAGGTCAAGAGAGGTCCTTCTCCCCCTCCACTCCACTCTCATGAGACCCTACCTGGAGTACCACATTCTGCTTTGGAGTCCTCAGCAGAGAACAGAATGGGATCTGTTGGAGCAGGTCCAGAGAAAGGATCACAGGGATGAAATGCCTCTCCTATGAGGAAAGGCTGACACAATTGAGATTGTTCAGCCTTGAGAAGAGGAGGCACAAGGGAGACCTTATTATGATCTTTCAGTACTTAAAGGGAGTTTATAAGAAAGATGGGGACAAACTTTTTAGTAGGGCCTGTAGTGACAGGACAAGGGGTAATAGTCTTAAACTGAAAGAGTTTAGATTTACACTAGATATAAGGAAGAAATTTTTTCAGTTAAAATGGGTAAACACTGGAACAGGTTGCTGAGGGAGATTGTGGGTGACTCGTCCCTGGATGTGTTGAAAATCAGATTAGATTAGGCTTGATCACTCAGATATATTTGAAGATGTCCCCCTACTCATTGTAGTGGTATTGGACTAGATGATGTTTAAAGGTCCCTTCCAACCCAAACTATTCTATGACTGAGTGCTAATAACTGGGCCTAGAAAGAAGGCCATAGAAGTGAGATCTTCTCTCATCTGAATGGTAGAGCAAGTTAATAATAAATAGCTTCTTGGTGTGATCTTCCTCATCCACAAAAGGTTTTCAGCAGTAGGATTTAACTAAAAATTTAGAGCTTCACTCTCTAGCAGGAATCAGAGACTATTTCTCTAGACTTTATTTGGGACGTGATAAGGTGTCTTTCCTGCATTCTTGTGCATCTAATAATATAAGAGCACATCTCAAGCAAGGAACTCCAGTGGGGATGAAAACTCTCTACTGTAATGAACTTGTCTGCACTGAGGATTTCCTGAAGGATGAAGAAACTGAGGCCAGACCTCTCACTGCCTTTGGAACAAAATAGGAAAAAATGCATCCTTTTTGAGACCTGTAACACTATATGGAACATCAAAAACCAAGACTCTTCTGGCTTTATACTGGTCCCAGAATTGGTTAAGACATGACTAACACTGTAGGCTTATACTACATGCAAGTCATGGGTTCTCAAACAACTTCTCATCTCCTCCATCTGGGTACACAAGCTCACTGCACCTTGACCTTCACCCTCTTTCCTTCTCTATTTCCTGTTTTCATGAAACACAAACTTTACTGCATCAGTGGGAAGTGTGGTGCACCCCATGCACCATCCAGCCGAACTAGTCAGGGGTGCTCGACCATGCAGCCGCTTCACTGGCTGTGTAAGCACAGTTTAAATATGTTGCAGGGGGTGAATAAAGCAGATCTTTCTTAGAGTCTTTCACCCTGTTTTTAAATAGCATAATATAGGCCTGGCCTGGTAAAATTACTTTTCTTTGATATCAAGCTGAAAAGTCATTTATATACCTTCCTTGTTTTCTGCTGAAATCACTAATATAATAAAAACTACCTCAAATGAATATCATGCTCCCAGTGGAACAGCTCTGAATTTCTCATTTCCTTTCTGTTCCTGCTATAATTAAAATAAAATGTTTGATCCCCTTTTAGACAACATTTGGACCTGGTTTTCTGCCATGGTTTGATTGGATTCTTGAAAGCATTTTATCTCACTGTTGTACAGATGAAAAACTATCTAAGACAATTTTTCAACTTAACAGTATAAATCCTTTATGTTTGCAGCAGAAAGTGATTTTTGCAGCTGAAATGGAATTAAAAATATATGCGTAAAGAAAAAACATGTGCTGTCAATTATCTGCTTAGCAAAGAAAGTCCCACAGACACATAAGCATGTGCAACACTATGTGCAGAATGAAAAATTAAGTTTTGAGGGGGGGATGAGGAATCAGTTATATTTTATTTATGCAGTCTCAGGTGCTGACTGATAACTGCTAAGCTTAAGTACATAAACTTCGTAGGCACAGGGAAGAGTCTAAAACACTCCTGTAAGATTGCCGGTTCTGTTTTTTTTCCCAACCATCAAACTCACGATTGCCCATGCTGTGTGAGTCAGTTCTTCCATTCTTCCAAATCTTTCCAGTCAGCTACAGCACCTCACAATAACTGACTGTGATGTGCAGAAGCTTTGTCTAAGCATGGTCCACCTGGCCAGCAGGAGCCCTCATTGGTACAGCTGATAAATACCAGGGTATGTCGTTGATTTGGTTCAATATTTTTAATCCACAAAAGGTTTTCTGGTTCGGGGTTTTTTTTGTTGTGGTTTTGGTTTTGTTTGGGGTTTTGTTTTGATGGGTTTTTTGGTTTTCTTTTTGGTGGCGGTTGGTAGTTTTTCTGTTTTTGTTCTTTAATGCACTTACACCATAATGTAAATCATAAAATCATAGAATCATAGAATAGTTAGGGTTGGAAAGGACCTGAAGATCATCTAGTTCCAAACCCCTGCTATGGGCAGGGACACCTCACACTAAACCATGCCACCCAAGGCGCTGTCCAACCTGGCCTTGAACACCATCAGTGATGGAGCATTCACAACTTCCCTCGGCAACCCATTCCAGTGCCTCACCACCCTCACAGTAAAGAATTTCTTCCTCACAGCCAATCTAAAATTCCCCTGTTTAAGTTTGAACCCATTACCCCTTGTCCTATCACTACAGCCCCTAATGAAGAGTCCCTCCCCAGCATCCCTATAGGCCCCCTTCAGATCCTGGGAGGTTGCTATGAGGTCTCCACTCAGTCTTCTTTTCTCCAGGCTGAACAGCCACAACTTTCTCAGCCTATCTTCATACGGGAGGTGCTCCAGTCCCATCATCATCCTCGTGGCCCTCCTTTGGACTCGTTCCAACAGTTCCATGTCCTTTTTATGTTGAGGACACCAGAACTGCACACAATACTCCAAGTGAGGTCT
>JAOEHX010051097.1:11563-26283 GCA_025448015.1 Bolborhynchus lineola
TTTTTTTTTTTTTTTTTTTTTTTTTTTTTTTTTTTTTTTTTATATGTTTTTGGGATGTTCATGAGGAGTTGCTTTGGATGAGGTGGGATTATCCCAGTTGGAGAGAGGGAAAGTGAGGTAGGCAAATTCCAGCAAGAAGGAGGGAAAGTATTTTATCAGGGACTCAGGACAGCTACCTTTGCATTACCTTCTGGTGAACTGTCGTTTTTCAACTGTAATATTTGCATGGAAAAGAAAAAATCAGTTACTTCTTGTGGAGGCTCTTGGTTCAGAAAAGACCACACAGAATGTAAATTTTCTTTCCTGAGGATATGCCCAAGACATGTAAATGTACCCCAGGAAGCTTTAATCTAGGCAAGTTAGGGATCTCATGGTAATATAAATAGCACATTCTGTAGTCCTTAAGTACTCAATGCTGAAGACTGTTACTGTATCTTCCCTGCCCTGGATAGAAGCACTGAAGTTCCTGCTCCAGTTTCAGCAGACTTAAGTAGCAGTGCGGATTTTTGTGCTTGTTTGCCTACCTATTTTCTTCTGTTGGAGAATGAAGATACTTAGCCAGTTTGAGGATAAGCTGTGACCAGTAAAAAGCCTGTGGGGACTGTGAGTAAACAGTGAGTGTGAAGACGTGCCTGTAGGAGCTGCACTCACTGCATTACAAGATCAGGAGGAAGAGAAACAATCAAAGTATTCCTAAAGAAGCTTTTTCTTGTTTAGTAATTAATCTACTGGAAAAAAAGCCTCTTAATTTCTTGCAGTCTTCAGGGCTTTTCTTTCAGTCTCATGGTTATCCCATTAGATTTCTTCTCATCCATCCTGCCCTTTAGAAACTAATAAAGAGTGGATCAAAATCTTTCCTTGCATTATAGGCTTTAAAGTATGTAACATGAATGCCTCCATTTCAGGGCATAAGTCAGTTATTTCGTGAGTTAGAAGTTTATCTTTTAAGACAGTTCTTTTATAGGACAAGATCATACGGTTAAAATGCCAGTGAGCGGCAGATGGACTCTATCATTCCTCTTTAGGAGCGCAAACGTGATGATTCCTCAGGGAATCATTTTCTTGGCATATTATTTTAAGGATTTTTGCTGAAATTAAAGAGGGAATTCTTGTCTCAATTAGATTTATGGGAGATTTTTTTCATCCCTTCTTACAGCACTTAATTTGTTGGCAGGCATTGATGACTGACAGTATGTTAGCGGCTTGAGCTGTGACTATAGTTAGCCATAAAGTCATTGATTTGACTGATTTGAGGCAGAGGTCATTAAATGCTGCATCAGAAAGCTATTTGGCAAAGTTGTCATTCACAGAGTACTTATTCTTTGGGTTGAATTTAAAATTACTGTGAAGTACAAGGTAGTGATAAAAAAAGCTTCTTCGTTAGTGTCTAAAATGAGGCCCATATTCTGACCAAACCCATCTTTTGATCACAGTTTAAGAACAGTGTATTTTTAGCATCTCCTTTTGTCTTCCTCCTTTTACCAGAGAGTTATGTGTTTTAAATTACTCTATTAACCTTAATCAAGCCTTGTAGGAAATACTCTGTGTAATGTTTCAAAATCTGATGTACAGTAGAAGTGTTCTGGATAATATGCATAAGCAACATTTTTCTGATGAAAGGAATTGGTTCAGCCAAAGCCAACACATTGAGCAGACTACATATAACCACCTAGAAGTTCTGCTTGCAGTGCTATCATAGATGTCTATGATTTTTGGGTTTCTTCTCCCAAGGTGAGGACAGTCGTGTTGGCAGTGTCAGACGGCAAATGTGGCTGCAGAGCTAGGTTAGTACACAAGCAAAATGGATGGATTATATTTGCTATTGTACTGAAGTCTTTCTGTATTCCAGGCAATCAGATTTCCCAACATACCAAGACACAGTCTTAATTCCCTTGTATATGTTCGCAGAGCTCGGAGTCAGAGAAGAAGCAATTAAAAGGCTTTCATGAATTCCATGAGCTGAATTAAAGAGCTCAGTACTTCTTTGTTTTCAGTGTTAAAGCTATATAGTTATTTCCCTCACTAGCTGAAATAATGCATTCTTCATCTAGGAGTCACAACATTTCTAATCAACTGCATTTCAGTAGCACAAAGGGAAAAAACTACCCAGTCTGGACCTCATTGAAAATGTAATGATGTACACAGCCATTTAATTATGAGGAAACAGGTGCAGGTAATTATCCCAAGTCATAATGCTGCAGCAGCTAATAGCATCAAATATTTGATAATTGCATGCAAGCAATTGATCACGGATCTGTGCTTCTTGCATGATACAGATTTGAAAAGCGCTTTTCAATACATACATATTCATATTAGAACATGGGTGCTACAAAAGTACTCTTCTCACCCCTAACTTTATATATTATGATTTTGCAGTGAGTTTAAATGTAATTATATTGTTAAAATATTACTGTTTCATATTTCCCCTTACCTTTGAGGGGAGGAATGTCCTTCTGCCAAATTTGAGTTCCTGATCTCCCCATATTGCAGTCTTCACCTCTCCTTGGTGTCACAACTCTTGCCAGTTAATTCTTGGGGCATTCTGGTTTCTGCTGGAGCATGACTTGGTGGAATACATTTCACTAGTTGCTGTTGCTGAGAATTACGGTGCCAGTCTGACCTCAGTAGTCAGATGTTGTTCTTCCCTGGATGTCTGTCTCCTGTAATTGCACAAGAAATACATCAGATTTAGTGACAATGGGAAGATCCTTAATATATTCTCTCACTTCTCATGTGTTACAAGCCACCAAAAAAGAAGGGAGGGGAAATGGGAATTTGCTAAAGTAGCTCGCTCTTTTACACAAGACCTGTGTGATCAGAACACTGTTCAAAGGAGCTAGAAATGCTCCTTTCTGAAGCTTCTTTAAATGCACATCTTGCAGTTGTGAAGAAATGGCCCTGTCTCCAAGATGAGAACCTAAGCTGGTCATTAGCTCTCCTTTTGCACATGAGCTACTGTAGAAAAGAAATCAACATGAGAAATCAGTATGTAGAAGAGAAATGAAGATTTGACAGGGACTTGAGAAGGCTCTGAAAGGAAAACAGCAGATAAAGAGAAGCATGTCCCTGGCCCAGTCTTTTACCTCTACAGTATTTTAGTGGTTTTCAATTAATAGTAATCAAAGCTAATTATTGTTCGAGTGGCAGACAGCACTGACCTTGTGGTTCTCACGTCCTAGGAAAGGGATCCTTTTTCTGTACTTGTACTTGAAAGGGTGGTGTTGAGATCTCTTACAAGTAGTACCCTAAGAAAAAACAGAGAACAGGCTTTCAGGGAAGGATTCTGTGCTTTCTGTATCCCCGTAGGGAAGGGTGCTTTTCTAGAATCTGGCAGGGTACCTGAAGAAAGTGATATAAAACTTACTATTTTCCTTGGTATTTCCTTATGAGGTTTCCTTATTAAGCAGCCACATATTCAATGAAATGCCTTTGCAAGGTCCAGGCTGGGTTGATGAAGGTCCTGAGTTCTGAGTTCTGGAAGCTCATCGCCTAGCAGCTCTAACAGTGATTTTGTTTCAGTACCTGAAACAAAAAGTTACCATATTCTAGACTGGAATTGGGCAGCAGCAGCATCATGTTCTTTTCATGAGTTCATGAGTGTAGGGTTTACCTGTATAAAGAGATGTGGTATGCTTCAGCAGTGTTACTTAGCTGTTACTGTTCTGTGGTGTTTTTCTTGTGATGTTTCATTTTAACATGAGGCATGTTTGTGAAGGCAGAAAGTTGTTTGGAAAAATGTCAATTCAGGCGTTTTACTTGCATGGCTTGAAAAACGTAAGTTGATTTACTGAGTGCATGGCAGATTTTCCCCCACACTCTCGTCGTTCCCCTCCACCCCCTTCCCCCACTTTTTAATGCAGCAGTAACAATTATGTAATTAGTAAGAAGCTAATTATTATTTTAGTTACAGCAAGGAAAAGCTGTATTTTGCAAGGATATATTAAAGCGCCGGTTGAATTTAAATTATCCGTGCTAACCATTGTAGTATGTCTACATCCGGTTGTACTTGTAAGTTAATGCAAAGCATTAAAACAGGTCAGTTTACCTCCTGTGCAAGTCAATAAAGAAGTGTAAAGTTCATTAAGAAAAGATGAAGAAGGAAAAAAGTAAAAGCCCTTGGAATACGCACCTTACGTATAGAGTGTATTTGCAAGTGAAGTCAATCTTTAGGATTTCTGTGTGTATAAAATGGATTTACATTCAGTGTAGTCTTCACATCTTTACAACACCAGCAGTATGACAGTACTTCTCCTGTGTTACAGATCCATGTCAATTAACCTTGTCCAGCCTCCCCTTTAGTTTCATCTTTGTTTTCTGTTCCTCCTCTTCAAGCTGATTTGATGTTCTCTGTAGCATTAAGGTTCAGATTAGACGCATCCTTTTCTATCAAGTTACTATCGTTGTAGCTGCTAGAGATCATTTTCCCTGAACAGCACTGATCTCCTGACTCAGCAGCATATGGGTCATTCAAAAAATATTCTCCAAAGTGGATTATTTCTGGAGTCTGAAATCTGTAATTGCTGTGATCTACTGAAAGACATTTAGCAATGGAATTGCCCAGACATAAATGAAAAGTCTAGTGAGTTTGTTTCCCATTAATGATTTTCTTTTCCTGGAAAGAGCTCCTCTGAGATCTTTTCTTTATCTGTATTACTGTCCTTAAGTGGAAGTACACTTTTGGAAAAGCTAGATTTCTACCTGTAAAGATGAAATAAAAATTGATACTGCGGTGATGCTTCAGAGTGCTGCTATTTATCTTTTGTGTTTGGCAAATAGAGCCTATCATGTATAATCATAGAATGGTTAGGGTTGGAAAGGACCTTAAAGACCACCTAGTTCTAGATCAGCTAGTAAGGGAATATAGAAAATCCTCTGTTATAATCTTAAGTTGTCTAGTTTCTTTCCCTGGTAAATTTTACTCATATTGCAAGAAAAGTATTTGAAATTATGTACCCTGAGGCCTCAATTTTGTCTGCTAATAGGTAGGTGGCTTTTATGATGAAGTGCATTTTAAGAGCTTTTCAATGGCTGTTAGGCTGAAGCTAACAGAAGTCCTAATTTTTGTACTACATTTGTTAAATGACAGATCTTTGTAGTGAAAGCAAATATTAATTGCCAGGAGATTTATTCATTTTTGTTACTTTTTGATTCTGAGGTTCTGGTACTTCCAAGATTCTCTTCTTGTTCCAATTCTGTACAGTTTATCTGCTATGATACATCTGGAGAGAATATATATATTTGCAAGAATTTAATTCTCTCTTCCTTCTGCTTTAAGCTCAGTATGTGCGTAAGATTTCTGTGGTCAGGAAATCTTCATACCACCTTTCTGAAGTCTGCTGAATCCAGTAGCCACAGACTTGATGTTTTGCGTAGTCTGTTGTGTTTGTTATTGTGCACCAAATTTCTCTCTTTGCCACCTCTAACTTGCGATGCTTTTTGTAAGCATTATTATTTTTCAAGGATTCATTTCCTAAGAAAGATTTGTTGGTGGTACTGCATTTTAGCATATCAATGACGCAGAGTCTAGGGAAGCACAAACTGTCAAATTCCCTAAAGGATTCAGGGATATCCTTTTTTATTCAATAGCCGTCTGAGCTTTGCTTTGCCTATTAAAATGTGTTCCTTGATGGTTTTCCTAATATAAAAAAAATTTGATGGAACATTTGAAGGTAAGTCTAAAAAAGCACATATATTAATATTTATGATTGCATTTATTCCAACTCCAGAACTGGATGTAACCACGTTGATGATTTTCAATGCATCTGCTGAGCCACAGGATATTCTGAGCAAAGTAGTTGCCTTTACTTTGAAATGAACACATGAAGGGATTCAGTTTAACTTAGCTTTCACATGCATAGATGCATTACTTAAATTCAAGATAAATAATGTTTCAGGCCACCTTTTCTTCCAGGGCATCCTTCAATACTTAATACAAAGCTTCATAACACATGCGTCTTTTTAGGTCAGAATTAAGTTGTGAGAAAGCATGTTACTGATACAATTTGTCTGCAGTTTTGGGGGTTGCTAATTAAGTGCAAATAGCAGCAGATGACACCAGGTTTTGCCCTCGTCTGGTATTCTTTGTCTACAATTCTGAAGTTTCTTATACAAGACATGTTAATTATAGCATAGTAATTAAAAGTATAATCGCTGTTTGTCTTGTACATTCTTTGTTATAGTATCAAAAAAAGCATTTTGCCTCAAAAATTTTAACGGTTTTTTAAAAGAGACAGATCTCGTTGAAAATGAAATTCCTAGGTAAATTTTGAAGTGTGTTTTTGGAATAAAAATGCTGTATTATAAAAGGACAGAACTTACTGATGGAAATTGTGAGGACAGCATACTTAGAACTTGAACATGTCGATTTTAGTAACGCATTGTGTCCCAAACAGGGGCTGAAGCTGAATTACAGTTATCCTGTCCATCCTGACTTCACCTGGGCCTCATTTACTTATGCTAAGCTAGATACATGCAAATACTCAAAACTAAAATTGCAATGGACTTTATTTTGTGAGTATAAATTGCTTGTAATTAAAAATAAGGATCAACTTTTAGGAAAAGAGCACAATAACTTTTCTGTGTCATTCTTTCCTCTCCTGCTCTTTTTCTACTCCTTCCTCTGCCTTCACATCCTTTTTCAGTAACAACAAAGAAAGAGTAGCCTATTTTGTGTAGTTACTTTACCTTAATTTGGGGGATTATATTTACAACTCTGTTATACTAAGGAAACATAAGTGTAGTTTTACTTTGCAGTTCCAGATTGCTTGTAAGGATGCCTGAAATACTTTTACTTTGAGACTTGGATGGGAATATGCTTCTTAATTTTACTGGAGTTCTTTTTGGGGAAAAGAGAGGGTTTTTTTTGAGGGTTTGTCTCTTTACAGGGAACACACCACATGCCTTAATATTCTGTGCACTCAGACAATGGCACTTTCCAAATATATGCATTAATTCTGGTCAATGGAAGTGGAATTTTAAGGTTCTTTACTAAACAACAACAAAAAACCCCAAACCTCGATAAATCAAAAAGGATGAATCAGCCACTTTCATATAAACAATTGTGTAATGAAGTATCATAATATCTAAATATTGATATACTAAGTATATATATATGAGATATTAAATGTTGCTACAGAATTTACTAAAAGAAAAAAATCAAGGCAGTAAAGCTGTGTGTACAATACGGTTGCCTAATGTTGTAGTCAGCTTTCTCTCTAAGCTGGGATTTTCTCTGCCTCTGTAAAATTTTGGTGGTTTTTTGACTATTAGAGGTCATGAAAAGTGTAGTATGTCTTATGCCGGGCTACTTAATGTGTATCCTATTCCCTAAAGGACTTGCTTTTATCATAGGCAGGATGCCTGCTGCTGGAATAAGCTGACATTAGATGCAACCTATTATTGCTACAGTTGAGGTTGCTGCAGTTCCTGTTTGTATTTTGCCGTACTTCTCAATAGAGAGAGGAGAGGAGCTGAAATGTTGCTCAGATTTAGTGCTTAAAGGTAGGTTCTGCTTGGAGTTTAAGCCTTCTTAATTAGCTACATCATATGCAAAGCAACACTTGTTTGTTTGAGGATGCAGGAAACTTTTCAATGACCAAGTCAGCATTTTCTGAAACCTTTCTTTAAGTATAAGAAATTAGATCAGAAGCAAGACACTTCAGCACACGTATGGATTAGCTGGGGAAGGAACAAATACAAGAGATACATCTGGAAAAGAGTACTTGGAAAAGAACACAAAAAATATGTACTCATTTTATGGTCTTGTGATTGGTTGGTTGGTTGGTGTCAGGCAAAAAAGAAAAACTGGGTTGATTTTGTTGGTGTCAGACAAATGTCTTAGTTTTCCTTAGTTTTCTGTTCTGCTGAGTACTCTGTCCATCAACAATTAGTCTTAAAATCGAGTTCAAGACACTGTCCAATTAATAAACGTTGTCCCTTTTTATCTTGTGATGAGAGTCAGGAGAAACTGTGCTAGATACACAGATGAAGATCATATTGTGGTCTGAGTGGGGCAAGCTGATAAATCATGCTCTGTGGTCAATAGAATTGGCAGCAGCTGGAACAGAATTTGGAGGGTAAGAGAAGTTTCAAAATAAAACACCCAATGAGATGTTAGAAGAACTAGATGATCTTTAAGGTCCCTTCCAACCCTAACCATTCTATAATTCTGTGATTCTATGTTAACATTCAAGTCTAATACTTCATAAAATTCCCAGGACAGTTCTTTTAGGTGTTTTCCAGTAGTTTCTCTTTTACTTGATCAGTTTTAAGTTGAAAAGAGGCCTTTCTGGGTTCTGTCATATGAATCCACCTTTCTAATCCTGAAACACCTTTCTTCAGCATTTTAAAATGGAGTGGAATAGCTCCTGCTTTTAGAAGCCTTTCAAGATTATGCTGTAATTTCAGCTTCTGTTTTCCTGCGCTACAAGATCATCCTTTGAAAGAAATGTGATGGGCCACATTGCTGTTACTTTCTGGTTTAGAGGTAGGCCATATCAGTTCATCCCTGTGATTTTTTTTTCTTTGTTGTTTAACATTAGCATGAAGTCTAGGAGGGCTGTAGTAGTTTTCTTAAGATAGACAATGGATCTACCAACAATAAGCAGTTGTCTGGGTAGGGTTAGATTTTCTGCATCGGTTTTCTCACTGTTATCAATGAAGTGCCTCCTTAGCTATTGTATTGCTAACATTTAAAATGTGACAGAAGTGTTTAATTCTGCTGTAACTGCTTTTGCAGAAGACCTGAACCAATAATTGTTAGTTTCTTTAGAAAGCACTACCTCATGTAACAAATGTGACATTTTAAATGTCAGTGTTGCTTAGGATTTCATTTCTTACTGAGGTTTTTACAACGGGAGAGGAAGTATGTATTTTATCATTTCCTGTGGATGAGATGAGATGAATCCTGAGATGGGTTTCAGTCATTTTACACATGCTTATATGAACTTGACCAACACCGTCCCCTGCTAGGGAGCCACAAGGGCTGACTGCTTCTTAGGAAAATGGGATTTGGGAGTCAAGAGTGACCCCAGCACCAGCTGTGCCCTCACAACATCTAAGCACAGCTGACAGAGCCACTAACAGAGCTAATATCCTGCTAGTGGGATCCAAGGAAAGCCTCAGGTCTAGGGTCCATCTATCTAGGGACCTGAGGCAGGAGCTGAAGGAGAAGGGCCTGGAGACAGGGCTGGGGATGGTCACTCCTCCATCACTGCCAGGAAGAACAGCAGATCAGTTGGTTCCTTGATTTGGTTTGCTACATGGCCTCATAGGGCAGAAATAGAAGGACGCAGTAGAAATGTGTGAACTGCTTTCTGTAGCTGTACTGGTCTATAATGGCTTAAAGAGCAATTTTGGCTAGAGAGATAGGCCTAGCTTCTGTATTCCACCTGATCCACTGCTTAACAGATGGTTCATCAATAATAGTTGAAACAGTTCTTTGCCCATTTAAAAAAAAAAAACAACTGCATTTGACTAACAAAATTTTATGTTATACTAGGGAAACTAAAGGTTTTTGAAGGTTATGCATTAGGAAATGTCTCCTGAGAAAAGACCTTTTCTTCCTTCTGTCACCATGTTCTTTTTTTCTGTTTGTTTAGCAAAACTGGAAAACAATTTATTCCCATTTTAATTAAGACAAGCGGAAAAAAGAGAAAAAGCTCAGGAGAAAGTGTTAGTAAGATGTTTCCTGTAAGTCGACCAATAAATGTGCATTCTCTCACCACAAGTTGATGATCTCTGTATCTCTTAAGAAATATTTATTATTGGCAGGCATATTACTGTGTAGTAAACAGTCTTCTGCTTCTGGCCTCAGGTAATAATAATAAAATAGTAAACTACATATAAACAGCTCGAATGGGCTTGTTTTGTACATACCTGTCAAATGAATAATAGTATGTTGTGAAGTAATTATTTGGACTCAGTATTATATAGGGAGTATGGTTCTACTTTTTCCTAAACTAGAAAATTTATCAAGGACATAGTAATCATGACTAAAAGGTTACTGTTTGGTTTACTTTCCAGAACAAAATGAACTATCTTATTTTTGTGGATGCCATTGTCCCAATTTTTGTTTCAGTTCTGTGTGAACTGACGATTACTGTCCTTATTTCATGCCTGCCTTGCATACCTAGTAGAAAAAACCTTGTCAATGTGAAAAACAGGGCAGGGATTGAGAAAAGTGACATTCACCACTGATGGCTATTTGGCAGAATCATTTATCATGCAAAGTAACTGCAAATGGCACATAACCTTGCCCTCATAAGCTGATTTCTTGTTAACTAGCAGTAATAAAATTTGCACTCTTATTTATCCAAGAATGTCAACTGTTTTTCCAGGAATGAATAACACCTCACCTCGTAACAACCATGAGGCCTTGTGGTATCCTGCATAATTTACAGGCAATCTTATTGACCAAGGCAGGTTAAGTGACTCACTTGAGACAATGAGTCAGTGACAGAGTGTGGAATAAAGCTGAGAGGTACTTTAGACTAGTTCATGATTCCTAACAGGATGCCCATATTACTTTTCATTCTGAAACACCAATGCTACCTCAAAGTTTGCAGTCCACCTTTTATTTCAAGGAAAGTTTTTAAGTTAAAAAAAACCCTAATGAAAAAGCCATTATTAAAATATAAACTTCTTATATTGGATGTTTGAACTTGGCACTGGTCAATTATTCTGAAGGAATGCACTAGAAGCAGTGCAGGTGTCCCTGCATAGAAGATAACAGATGTTGATGTTTTTTTCTATATTGTATATCTTTCTCGCGCCAGTGAGCTTCAGCTTGCAGTTGACTCAGGTGAAGTTTCTCTTTATGTTAGAGCAAGGCTGGCAAAAGACCTTCTCATTCTTTAGGGAGTTTTGTTGCAGAAAGCCTGAACTGTACCTCTTCAGCATTTACCCAAAGGCAGAGCATTGTGCTTGAAATTCAAGGGTTTCTCTGCAGGTTCATTTTACTTTGCAATCATTTATAAACATTAGTGTTCTGATATTGCCAACGGTACGAAATGTAATTTTTTAATTTCTAAGTCTTATCATGTGATACAGATTTGTGATAGATTGCTTCTGAAGGACTAGAGATTTTCTTCAGCAATTGAAATTTTTAATTCTCAGTTTCCAAGTCTTTGATTTTAGAGACTGAGTCACTGTGCAGGTGTACATAGGCACTAGGCATGCTTTTCAGCATTTTTGGTGATGATTTGCAAGATTTGGGAATCTCTTCTTACCTGGGTTTGATTAGACCATTTTGAGGCTAACAGATGCAAAATGCATGAATGTCTATGGGAGAACAAAGTAGAAGGATAAAGAAAAACATATACATTACAGGGCTTCTAGTAGACTGTGCAGCAGAATTATTTCCACTGGATTTTCTATTAAAACTATGACTATTTTTAAAAAATAGTGAATGTTTATATTACTCTATTATCATGTTAGCTAAGCTTTCCTGACAAAATCCAACCCTAAAATACTGCTTGTCTGTGCTACTTAAGTATTAAGCCATTGTTAAGTAATTACAGTGCTAAGTATTAATACTCCACGTTCTCAGACAATTAAAAAAGGAAATAAAACAAAAGATTACTTTCTGTGGAGGACTGCAGGTTTCTCTCTTGGTCTTAGTAACCTTATTAACCAAAGTTCAAAAGTGTAAAAGGAGAAGTAGCTGGTCTATGATTGCTGTCCTAGCTGAGACAGGTAGAAAATCATAATTAACAGCAGAATGAATACATGTTTGTGCCAGAAATTCATAAGGAAACATAAGCCATGGGAAAATATGAGTTTAAAACTCTTTGTGGATATAAGCTAAATATTAGTGGATTTTAGTTATTTCTGAGGATATGGTCTCTCTTGAAGTGCAATCTTTTCTAACTGTTTAAGCATGTACTGTATTGTTGTAGGGAAAAAAATGCTCACTGCTTTTCTCCATGCTTGGTTAAAAAGGAATTCCTTCATAATTATTTTCTGGGGCATCTGAGAATCCTTAAGGAACATTTTTTGTCAGTTTGTTTTCTTCACCCCTTTTTCTTTTCTTTTAATGGACTGAACTAGTGGATTAACTCTTTAAAGAAAAAAAGAAAAAAAAAAAAACTTTTTAGGTGCCGTGAAATAAAAAGAATGCTACAGAGAATAGCTGAAGTGCTGTTATTTTGGCTCAGCCACTGTCTTTTCATCTGTTAGAAAATCATTTGGGATTTTAAAGGTATGAAATACTATTTTTATTGTTTAATGAAAGATTAAAATTAATTCATCTAAAGAATGCTTTTTATATGTATGCTAGCACATGTAATCGGTAGATAGGTAACTGGTGGATGCAGCAAGGTTGTCAATGCTTTCCATAGCTTTCAGACCCTGACTGTGTGCTTAGACCAGGTATATGTTGCTATTTGCATAGTTTCACTTCTAATTAAGTTTAAAGACTCTATCTACTTTGTAGCAATATTCCTGGTATGCATGAGGTCGGGTCAAACCACACAGTGTGAATTCTTCTGTATATGATCAACCTACGGGTTTGGAAATTATGATAGCTGTCGCCCCCATTAACAGAAATTAAGGAATTGAGATTCAAGGCAGAAACAAAAGCAAAGTTCAACAATTAACTTCTTTAGTCTGTTAATATATTGAATGCCCTTTCAAACTGATTTAATTAAAGAAAGTGGGTGACTTGTTGAACACTTGAGAGGGAAGGTACACAGGGACATGATTGAGGAAACCATTGACTGAAGAGGCTTGTTCCTAAAGGAGCAAAGAAGTTAGATAGAATGCGGCAGTACAAGAAACTTCAGAAATGTAAAGAAAGAATTATGCATATAAACTGTGAATCTTAAACTAATTTTTGTAGGTGTGAAATAAACATCAGTACTTGTTAATAATTACAAATAATTAACTATACACAAAAAAATGCATCCTTTCTTAGGAATTCTAGATTTTCATAAAAATAAATAATCTTTACAGTCTCTAGTTCTTAAGAGAATTAGGTTTCATAGGATTTTATTTGTCCACCAGATCTTTCCTTCCTCCTTCACTTTTTATTCTGAAGGATTCAAAAACAATGGTTATGGATTACTGTTGAAAAGTTTACCCAGCAGGTATCAAGACCGCAACTTTTCTAATAAAGTGTAATGACTTTTAAATCAGTGAAATAGGCTTATAAATTGTAATAATTTAAGTAAGTTTTAGTGCTGCTCTTGGTTTGTTTTAAAATATTTGGTTAAGGAAAAATGAGGATTCTAGGGAAAGCAAAGTTCAAGATCAGTCCTGTCTACTTGCTTGAACTAGACTCGCAAAGCTGTAGGTCCCTGCTGGAGTAGCCATTGGCAGAATATATTCCAGTATTTTTGTCCCTGACTTTTGATAAAACAAGGAAATTCATAACACATTCTCCTCATCTGCCAAACCAGGCTGAAAATTAAATTATTTCATATTTGCAATATTGCCAGCCCCTACAACTAGAGGAAGTTCTGCTTGGAGGTTTCTCTCTTTAAAGAAAAGGCAGCAGGAGCTTGTGTGTACCATTGGCTCTTTTCATTCATTGCTCTTTCAGTTTTCCGGTGTGACTTTTATTACTGAAATACATGAAAAGGTGACAGACTATTATAAAAAGATAAGAGGAAGCAGTGTATTTGTAAGGATGGACTGATTAATTCTCACTGACCTACATTACAATAATGATATCAGCCAATCCACCTACTGAAGTGATAATGAAGTAGAAGTAATTAAGGTTTAATAAAAATCTTCCTTACATTATTCTTTCAGGAAATTAACTTACACTCTGTTAAAGCTCAGTGAGTTTTACCTCCTATATCATGACAAGCCTCATCAAAATGACGAGCAAAGGCTAGGAATAGCCTACATGCATTTGTCTGTTAATTTTTCATCATATGGCAAAATCTATGGAGTTACAGCCTGCACAAAAAATCAAGTTTGAATGTTATGAAATAGATGACGTTAACTAAAAAAATTAAATTAACTAAAAAAAAAATCTTTATGAGTAAGTACATTACAAATTATTAAAAAACCTCTCTCTTGAGAGGCTTACGTAAAAGTAAAAAAAGTTTTTTAGTTACAAAAGTTAGTGCAGACTTTAAACAAGGTGTGAACAGCAGTGCTCAGCATCTGTGGTGTGACAGTTCATTCTGTGCATGAATGGCGTTCAGTACATAACTGTTGTGCTTCACGTAGCAACGTGGGTGCCTCAGCAGGCATTTCAGAGTATTTTTTTAAAGTATCCCCCTACTTCAAGAGATATGTTTACAAGAATTATATTTCAGATGTTTTTAATGTGTTTCTAAGTCTTAATCTCTGAATTTGTAAATCCGTAATTGTACAATAAATTAAAAAGATTGCTGACATCTGCTAATTAAATGTACATTTGGTTTTTAGGAGTCTATTCTGGACTTTCCTGTGTTCAGCAGGTGATAAGAAGCAGTAAAGGACAGATGACTTGGAAAAATTACAAGTGTAATAGGGAGTGAGCAAGTTAGCAATCTTCAGTTTTCAGATAAATCCAACAGATTTAGTAAACAGTCCAGTTTGCCTGTGGAGCTGAGCTTTTCACTGTGTTTCAGAGAGCTGGAGTTTTCTAAGGGGTTGTTTTGTTTATAGTTTTTTTTCTAGTTTTTCTGAAGAAGGGACATAGGATTCTTAAGCTGAAGTAGCGGCCATCTATTTCAAAACAAGTTGACTTCCAAACTAAGTTTACATATTGTATTTACGGTACTATG
>JAOEHX010051101.1:0-11237 GCA_025448015.1 Bolborhynchus lineola
GGGTGGTGAGGCACTGGAATGGGTTGCCCAGGGAAGTTGTGAATGCTCCATCCCTGGCGGTGTTCAAGGCCAGGTTGTACAGAGCCTTGGGTGGCATGGTTTAGTGGGAGGTGTCCCCATCCATGGCAGGGGGGTTGGAACTAGATGATCTTAAGGTCCTTTCCAACCCTAACTATTCTATGATTCTTTGATTATGGAGGGTTAAGGGCAGATGGGATGATGTGGCAGGTAGAACTGGCAATACGGTGTTGGATCTGGCTAAGTTTTATCTGTGAGTGGCACTAGCATGTCACGGTAAGCCATAGACACTTGTGTGAGCTAAGAACCCCTTTTAAAATTTCCCCTTGGTTTCCTAAACAAGTGCGTATGTCAATCAGCAGGAAGGACCATATGGCTTCCTGCTAGACAGATCTCTGTCAGGCTCCTGCCCTACAGGGTTCTGCAAGCACCAGATGAGCACTGGCTGGCTCAGGCCTTAAAACTGTCCATCTGACCCAGATCTTGGCCAGTAAAGACTTTTAGTGCTCATTACACTGGCCAGCCAACCTGTTCTGGTTGCACAATAGACTGCACAAAGGTGTGTCCCACAAGGTAATTTTTATAGAGCTGAATGTATCAACCTCTAAAAAGATCTCAAGTTGGTGTAAACCAGCATTTGCCCTGCTAACACCAAAGTAATTACTTCCATTTTAACTTTCTGTGGATCAAAACCCTTATTCAGTTCTATTTTCATATCATACCACATGTATAGGAGTTTAAAAAGCCTGTGTTTATTAATTGCTCTCCAGACCATTTAGAAAGAAATGTCTTCATCTTCCCCTTGCTTCTCTGCTGTGAGGCAGGAACAACCCCAAAGAAGCAGGTGAAATTCCAGTGGTGTAAAGGTGGTGGAAGCAATAGCAGAATCAGGAATCAAGAGGTCTCATTGATCATTGCTCACAGTGATCTTTCAGCTAGCCTTATCAAATATTAACAATAATGACTTATTTATATAGCACTGACTATGAGCTAGGTCCAAGAGGATAGGCATAAGTCCTAGAGAACTAACAAACTAAATAATAAATACATATCAATCTAGAATAATAAATAATAAATCTCATTCAGGCTGAATTGCTTCATTCTTTTCCTTCAGAGGTGTTTGCCCTCACTTTTTCTGATCAGCAGGAGGGCTTAGTTAGAAAGATCAAATTAGAAATTAATCTCTTTGATGTTTACAAAGGCAATAGGGCTTTCACACCCTTCGAAGTGCAATCCAGCTGCAGGTAAAGTACTCTGCATCTTGTGGAAGTGCTAATTAAAGTAAATAATAATATGATTCACCTTCAACCCTTCTCTGAAATGCCTGGTTTTGTTTTGGTTTTTGTCAGGAAATATATCTCCAGAGCACTGCATTTGAGGAACTCTCTTGTTTCAGGGATCTGCAGTGTAGCAACCATTTGGAGAAGAGGAGGAAGCAAATTTGTTTAAATCAATCCTTGTCATAAGATCCCACTGTTTATTGATATCCTGAAGGTTAAAGGCTAATGCTTTACACAGGAAACCACTCATCCTCCAAAATACTATTATTGTTTATCTTGCTGAAATCTATTTTTCTATTTCCCAAGACATTTTATTTAATTTCTGCTCCAGGTTGTTTTTACTGTGTTTTCATAGTGTCACTGCACAGACTTAATCCTTTTCCAATCTGATATTGCAAATTGTGATGGAAAATGCCAACTGTCTGGTATTCTTGTAAATAGAAAGATTAGCAGAAAGAAAAATTATTAACTTCAGGCTACTTATTTTGTGGAACATGAGTAATCAGGGACTCCAATCAAGAGCTGAAGTTGAAAGTAAAGGATCAACTAGAATAAACACTTGTCCCCAGCAATAATATGTCATGTCACTTTAGCAGCTTATAACATGTTTTCATTTATCCAGCTATTTTCTTGCCAGAGCAATTATAAAATGGCCAGTTTGAAATGAGATCTGTTTCCATTGATTTTATTCTAGTGTCTTTTTTTTTCTAAAGTCTGTACCTTTCTGGTTAATAGCAAGGAAGTGAAAGGTACATAAATCTGCAACACATACAAATAGCATTTCGTGTGGAGAGTTCTGCCTGTGGAATTTGATGTGCAGGAGCTTCAGGTGAAATACTGAATAACTCTACTGTAACTAACTACTAACATGCATGTAATAATAGCAGTAAGTGGATGTGTTGCTTCAGAATAGGGCTGGTGTCTGTGATGCAGATGAAGAAATAATTGTCTTGTTCTCCTGTTTTCGATCTTCCTCTCTTGGTGGCCATTGGTGGCTCCTGGAAACAGTTAATTAACTCCTGGTGTGATGTGGGATGGGAAATACTCTCTACCTATATTCATTAATCTGAATTACAAGGATATAGTATTCAGAAATATAAATTGATTTTCTCTCACAAAAGGAATCTGAGTTAACACAAAGAAAATATTTTATTTGTTAGAAGTGACATAATTCATGTTGTTAAGACTACAGATAATATCAAGGTACAACCACAGTGACTGAGAAGTTACAGAGAAGCTTTGTGTATGACCCTTTTTCTATCATTGTCAAAGGTGGAAAAAAAATACTATTGTTCTTGTGTTTTCCAGTGCCTATTGCTTTCCTATGTATTCCTATGAGTGGAGTCTGCAAGCATTGTTCAAAGCAACTGAGACAGCTTTTCCTATTTAGAATTCTTTATTTAACACAACAAATTTTCTGGTATCCTGAAGGGCGTTTCTTCCCTGCTGTTTAGACCAGACCCAGGACCTAGTATTTGACCTTGTCTGTCAGCTTTTTAATCACATGAGGACAGTCTAGAGTGGCTTTACTGCAAACAGGAACATTTTCACACCCTAGCCCAGAGTGCTCCTGGAAAAGCCTGAATATTCTTCAATACACTTTGCCTGGACAGAATTGTCCAGGAAAAGCCTTCTCCAAGGTGGCTCTGCTGGCTTTTTCTGCATGGTAATCATGAGCTCAGAGGTGCTACGAGATTTTTTCTGGCTGTAGGGTGATTAATCGGTCTGTTCTGTACCATTCAGAGCAGCACTGTTTTTCTCAGAATTAGATACTGCATTTTAGACTCTCTGCTTAGAAAATAATGATTTCTGATTTTATGATGTACTCAGAATTGGACAGATTCATGTCAATTTAAATACAAAAAAAGCAATTTGTGATTGCTGATTAGGCTCCTGACATTCTCAAAAATGAGAGCTAAAGCCAGAAATTCACAGCTCAGACTTCTTTTCATTTAGTGCTCTCATCTCCCTTAATCTGATCACTCATACTCTTTCCTCCTCCCCTTGCTGGGAGAGTGCTATCCTCTGTGTACAGGGATGCAACTACTCACCTTCCTGCACACAGTAAATACTTAGAAAGTAGCCTGCGATATATCAGTCTTCCAGTGGTCCCAACCGGGAAAGGATTCTTCAGTTTAGGTGCAAAATTGTGGAAAAGAATGAAAAGAAATCAAATTTTATTTGCCAAGAGGTGAATTTTTCCCTGTAAGTCATTGGCCCAGATGATTTATGGAGGACAGGCACAAAGTGATATGGTCCTTGAAACAAATCCTATTAGCCCCAAGAATCTCAAAGATGAATTCCACCAAAGAGCCCTCTTCTAAGTAAGTTCTTCATTGATGACTTTGCTGACAGGCATAAGCATCCCACAGAAGCCAGTGATTCTATGGACAACTGCTGGCAAGAGCAGTCTTTTAAGAGTCATTCATTAAATTCATTTCCACTAATGAGAGACACCCATTACTTCTTTCCTGCGATGTTAGCCGTTAAACGTTGTCATTCCTATTTCCATCTTCTCAGTGGTTCTCAGCCACTTTCCACAAAAAGCAATTCTTGTCTCTGGTCTGTGAAGCAGAGCTCCACTGCCATGAATGGAAACTTCAGACATGACCCTCATCCCAGGCAGCTCGGGGAAAAACAGCTGTTAAAATGAGATATGTTTTCTGTACCAGCTAGCTGTGCTTCCCCATGCTGCTCCTTCTTGCTCTTTGGGGTTGTCCTCTGTATTTCTCAGTTCAGCCAAAGCTTTTCCACATCTTCCTCTTGCTCATTCTCACATCTGGATAGTGTGCCCAAATGGCCCCAGGTGCCTTCCTTGAGAGCTTATTTTCAATAAGCCCATCTTTAGCATATGCTGCTGGATACTTTCCCAGCAGAAAATGCCCTGCCAAAACCCAAATCCATGCAGATCATACAAAGGGAAGCAGTTTTACCTTGTTTGAGGCTTGATTCTAGAGGGCTTCTTCCTTTTGATACTTATTCAGTGATGAGTTACAGGAAAGAAGGAGCTGCCTCTACCATTGATTATTATTAGACAAACATTTGATGTCTGTCCTGCACAAGGTTTTAATCTGTAACAATACAACCCAGAAGGAAAACACTTGCAGAACAGCCAAGGAAGCAAAGGCAATGAGCAAAAGGTTTTGCCTGTGTTTCAGAGAGTGACCCAAACTACCCAAAACAAGAAGTCTTGCTGTCTACTGCAGTTTTTGCTAGAACTGTTGGTCCCAGAGAACTGGCTGGTCAGCAGTTTTTGCAGCAGCACTTTAAAAACAAGAAATGAGGGTTGATTGTTGATTGGTTGAAACCCAATACGTTTGAAGTAGGATGGGTGGGATGTGACAAAGGTCCTGTGTCCAAGCAGAATAGATAAGAAGCCCCTCACCTTTATTTAACACCTTCCCTATAACAAATCCTAATTGCTTTCAAATTCCCACCTCTGCCCACCCAGTTGATCTTTCCCACCTTCCCCTAAACCTCACAGTTGAGTCAAAACCTACTTCTCAACATTTCTTTAGCAAGAAAGCAGAACATTTTCATTTCCAAATGGTAGCTCCAAATGCTGGTTTCCACGTTAGATTATTTCAAAAAAGCAAATATGCATACGTATTTTCACATCAGAGAAAGAAAAAGGTAACAATCAACTGCTAAATGCCACACGCAGTTGCTATTCTAATTCAAACAGAGCATTTAATACAAGCAGCTGTGGTAGGCTGTAGCATTGTAAATGACACCCCATTGGTGATGGAAATAAATCAGATTACGTGTGAGCAGGTTATTGGTTATGCTTAGATTTCTTAATCTCTTAAATCAATGAAAGAATAGTAGATAATAGACAATGTGTGCTTGGAGGGCAAAGCATTTTTTAATACTTAGGTTTTTAATGAGCATTTTTTAATACTTAGTAATATCTTAACTGGAAAGACACTCAGCCAGATTGGAGTATATGTTACTATTTATTACCAAGATGCCTTAATCTAGATTCCTCTCTCAGTGTTTATACTAGACATCAATCCTGATTTACATCTTGTTGAGTTAATGAAAACATGTTATGCAGTTTTATTAAAGAAAATGAAGTCTTCAATTGACTGCCTCTAAAATAGTACAACAAATTCTGAGGAGATTAGCATAAGGATTAAACATACAGATTTTGTTGCAGGAGTTGTTTTCATGAATACAGTCTTAATTGATTGTCGCAAAACAAATACACACTTTGGTAATGCATGCTGAGTCTCCAATTCAGCATTATTTTAATTAAGTCTTTTGAATGATGAATTTCAATACAGCAGATGTTCTTGAGTATTCAGGTATATAAATATAACCAGTGTCAGTATGTGATAAGCCTACAGTTTGAGAGTTTAAGCATATATGAAACTGGGCCAATTGTTGGAAATTGAAAATGGAAGGAATTTTCTAAACTGCTGCTTGCACCTGTTTTGAATTATGGTGTTGCTCCCTCCATGCTAACCTCTGGGGAAAGGAGGAAAGAACCCTGTGTGTGGAATGCCAGAACATGGGTAAAGAAAGAGATGCATTCACTCCCCATTTGCAGTTTCTTGTTAACCAATTGCAGCAGCTGATCCTTGGGAAGAGGGAATTTCAGTACATTTTACATCCTGAGTAATTTATTCAACAGATACCTCCACAAGGCCAGAAGCATTTCATTACAAAATTGAAGGTGAATGAAAAACTATTGAACCCTGAGATCAAATGATTTTAATGTTGAAATTATGTCTCCACACAAATAAACCCTGTCATCAAATGATTTTTAGGGTTGAAATTATGTCTCCTTACAAACAAATGTGTCTCCTGTATGCTAGGCAGTCATTTGCTTTTCAAATAACACCTGAACTGACTGGAAGTGCCTAACAAATTAAAAAATGTTTGATGTCACCTTGAATTTTAAATGAGATCATAGACATTATTGGTTGTCGAAGTTTTGGGATGTGTTCTCATTAAATTAGCATATAGGCTTTTAATCAGTGGACACACCCCTGATATGGAATTCTTGTGCTCAACTCTAGGTCATTCAGAGCCATCACCCTTTTGCTGCAGGTAATATATTGATAAATGGACTTGATTTTCTTCAGTAACTCAACATTTTTATGGTTCTCTACCTTTAAAGACATAAAAGCAGAAAAGCCCTCCCTGTTTTGAGCATGTCCAGACTTCCATGGAAAAGCAGCAGAGCCTCTCAGCTGCATGTGAGAGACTGAGGAAATACAAGTGTGAAAAGGGAACTCAAATGGCACAAAGGTCTCCTGCAGAATAACAACTGCTTTCAGAGAGCACTTCTTTATCCAGAGAATTTTTAGGCACTGAGATTAACAAATGAAGATGATTTCAAGTCATCAGCCAATGGAGCCACTTGGCCAAAAATAATGTCTCATATTTATCACAGTCAAATAACACTATGAAAGAATGCTAGAGGGAAAATCAGGAAGGAATGCTGTATCTAAGTCATTTTAGGAAAGCAGGATGCCAAACTGGAGTTGTTATCAGAGTTTAGGCAGAATTGCATGTTCATAGGTATTTGATCTGGAGTTTACGTGTGACACCAGGAAGAGCAGCTTGAGGGTATGGGTCATGAAGAATAAAGTCATCTCAGCTGTCACCAGCACTGCCACACTTAGCACCTTGCATTGCTCAGCCAAATTTCTGCAAGCCCAGCCTTGCCCATGAGATGTCATGGAGACCTCATGTGAGTTCCAGATACTGACCCTGTTACCTGGCCTTCTCCCCCTTTCTCTGTTCCCTTCAGTTTCAGAGCCCCAGATTTACTTTGGGGAAAACCTGAGCGTGTGTTTCATAGTCAGGAACAGCTTTTCACACAGGTACTTTTCTATGCTCCTGAAGCCACACTGGCAAGGGCTGAAACAAATTAGTGCATCTTGGTGAGACACAGCTTCTCAGGCTGGGCTTTTCTGGGGCTCACAGCTGGCTCACCCCAAGTTAGAGACCATGGTTGTCTTTCTTGGTGAACCTGCTAGGAAACCAGACTCTACCAATCAAAGCTCTGAATCCTCCAACAGCTCCTTTAGATTCAATATGAATTTTCATATTCAATATGTATTTTCAATATGTGAAAATAGACATCTTCGACATCTCACTAGAAACACATCAGCAGCTTTTTTATACTGTGTCATGCTTCAGAATGGATTTCTGGGCCATTTCTATACATGCCTGGAAATGCCCCTTTCTGATACTCGCTTTCACACTTATCTCACTCCTTTTGTCCCTTTCACTCTCATCTCTGAGCTTTACTGATTCTGGAAGCTAAAGATAGCCATCCATCAAGGATTATTTGAAATGAAAGTGATTCACAGTCTCTCAGCTCATGCCATGTGGACCAGTGTGTTGGAGTATGACCTAACATTTAAATAATGATCCACCTTTGAGTATTATGAGAAATAGGCTGACAATGTCAAGGTAATGCCTTTCCAAAGATATACAGTATTAATTCTTTACTGCCATATGACTGTATGTTCACTTGGAGAATCTTAAATAAAGTTTGCACTTTGTAGTCAATTTAGTAAAATTCTGAGTTAAATGGCTTGCTATAAAAATATTAAACATATCACAACTGTCTGGGGTTTTCTTTCTAAATGAAAAGGATTTTTAATTATTTTAGAAGAGAAATATAAACAATGTCAAGATTTAACCACTGCTCAATTTAATATGACTTCTGCCTAATTTTACAAATCATTATTTATACATTTAACATGCATAAAAAATTAAAAAATGACCTCCTTAATATTACTTTTGCTATAGTTAGCAGTGTGGGAAATTTATTACAGTAATGTTGAAAAATAAACACCAAGGGAATCTGTACTTGCTTTTCAAAAGCAAGAATCATGTGAAGGGAAAAAGAAAGGGAGGAAAAAATATACAGAAAGAAGCTTCACAGAGCAAAACTTAGCCATGAAGTCAGTCTTGCTGTTTTCTCCAAGAAGAGGGGAGAAAACTTTGAATCGAGGCTTTGAGAGAGTGAAACACTTGCAGGCAGACAGAGGGCAAACTGAAGTTTTTTGTTACCTTTCTGCCTTCACAAAGAGCAGCTCCAAGATCAAATGAAAGGAGGAATCTGCTCGCTCCCAGCATGCTGCACTTATGGTGGTGAAGCCTCGGGGGACTCTGAGAGCTATGGCCAAAACCCAGTTCAAGTATTAGTGCTACAAAGTGTAATTCAGAGGTGAGAGCAGCAGAGACCATCAAATACCCTTTCTGTCAAGAAAGTTCTTACTGAGAGCTGTGTGCCATCCCCAGAGAGGTCCAGGCAGGGTACAGGAAGGAGAGGGCTGCAGATACAGAAACTACTGCTTTCTATTATCATACTCTAGCTATTTCAGCCTGCATTCTGTGGGCTATTTCTAAGTGTCCAAGGAAGATAATTCAGAAAAACAAGATTACTGATAGCAGACTTATACATACTGTAAATACTGTTTCTCTTTAGTGAGCATGCAAAGGTTAAAACTCTCTCTTAGAGAAATAAGCATTATAAGGAGGCTTTCAAAGTGCAGCCTGCCTGTTTCCAGAGGCTGTGTGTGACAGGACCACAGTTGCTTTAACAGGCCACTGATAGGGCCAGGTACATCCACACAGTACAGAGGAAATCTCATCTTTCCTGAAGTTAGAAGGAGTTTCAGCAAGGACATATTTCTCAAGCGTTGCTCTGAAATGCATGCTAGATTTTAAAATGGAATGAATTCTCAAGTATTTATTCCACTTAAAACCTCGTCCTCTTCCAACAGAATACTATCATCCCTTCCTTCCTTCTTGCTGACTTTCATACTTACACATCTTGCTGATTTACATCTGGAAGTGTTAGCTATGATATTTGGAGGCACCCACTGTACAATACTTGCTTAATTCCTTTCCAGAAAGAAAGGAGGAAGGCAGGAATGAATGCAGATAACATTTTGAATGTTTCTCTACAGGAGCACATGCAAGTGATCTGATCCCATCCTTATTCACAACAAGAAATAGAGTAAGAGAAGGAGAGAAACTTGTTGTGTCTCCTTCTGATGCATGATGTAAACCAAAAATAATCAGAAGTGGGTACTGAGCTACCACAGGGTCTGCTTCAATACCACAGTGCTTCAAAGATGCCTGTTTATCAGAGCCCTAGGTGGTACTTCTTTGTATTTGCAGAATGAACTTCAGCCAAGGAAACAACTGTGCAGCACTCTTTTTCTCCTTTATTAAGAGGCTTCTGGCAGATTATAGAAAATTATCTCTTCAAACACTGCAGAGGGGGTTTACTGCATTAAACAGTATCATAAGAGATCTTCACTCTTCTGTAAAATTATTGAGGGTATTTTTAAAATAGTCTTTCAGAGTGTCAGCAGGCTGAATCCCCAAACAAACAGCAGCAATATAATATGCAGATTCACCTCTAAGTCATTTTAAGAAAAGACTCTCCATATCTGTTAATATAGAAAATATTCAAACAATTTCCTGAGGAAAACAAAAACAAAAACCAACCAAACAAAAAAACCCCAAAAAAACCAAAACAAACAAACAACAAAAAAAAAAGAAACAAAAAAAAAAAAGGCTGTTCCTTGGCCTCTAACCTGCAGCTTTCTGCTATGCTAATTTTTCTGTTGGCTGACTGAGCTGAACAGACTTGCTAAGTTGTCACAGGAGCATGTGCACTGGGAAGGGATGGGGACCAGTGAAAGAAGGAGGAAGGGGGCAAGCAGGTAGGTATACCTGTGCGGAATCTCATCTTGAATCAATAGATGCTTTACCACTGTTTTTTATGGAGGCCAAGAGTGTCAGTGAGAGATGTGGAGAAGGTCTGAAGTCCAGGAATTTCCCAGTTCCACACAGAGAAAAACAGGCTGTTAAAGTGCCTGGTCCCCCTACTTTCTCTCCCATTCTTGACATTAGCTTCCCAGAGCCACCCAACTGTATCCCTCTTTACTGTTTCTTCATTACTGAAGGCAGTTGAGAAAATCAAGTACTTGCTAGTCTGAATTAGTAAGATTCATCAAGGCTTTGCTTTAGTTTATCAGGAACTCTGACACATGCTGGGCTGTGACAATTAAGATCCAGCCATTATTCTTAATGGCACCTGACAATGAAATACCAGGATATTCTGCATGCATTCCTATGTATACACAAGAGAAAGATAATTTTCTTTTAGAAAACTACTGTGTACATTGAAAGTCATTAACAGAAAAAAATTATGCACCAGAAAGCTTGCCCTCGGCTTGGAAAACCACTGCTACATGTGGTTGCTCTATGTGAGGTTCTATTTCAGCTAAGAGAGATGTACTGTGATTTAGTGAACTGCCTGAGCTCAAGAAAGACCAATATCTCTTTATATTTTAAGTTCAGGTAGGTATTTAATCATTGCAGTTTGTCAGTGCTTTGTATCATGCTATGGAACAAGTCAGCTTAACATTAAAAGCTCTCTCCTTGCACATCCTGCCTCTCACACTTCCTGGCACTAATTAATGCAGTCTGACACAAAGTGCTATATCTAGTATGTTTGGGAAACTTGGAACCCAGCTCAGCTCCACATTTTACAATTAATCTCTCACATCTCAAATAACTCAAAGCAGAACCACAGATCCTTTTAACCCTTAAGCTTTGGCTTGCTTCAAATCCAGGTCTTGGCCAGCATGCCAAGACTGTGAGTAGGATAAGTCATTATGACGCACAGTTTGAAAAAACAAAGTGAGTGTCGTTAATGTTATTAGAAGTTCTTCAAATCATTTGAAAGCCAGAGACCTTTTGGATTCATCACATTGGATAAATCCTGCCAAAGAGGTGCCAGCTGGGCATACTTGCTCTGGACTATTACTGCAATGATATTTTGTAACCAAGTGTCCGGGGCTCAGCAGCAGCAGTCACTTTTTCTCCTTCTCAGTAGCTGGTGCAGCACTGTGTTTTTGACTTTCGGCCTGGGAGCAGCGCTGATAACACCAATGT
>JAOEHX010051102.1:0-14702 GCA_025448015.1 Bolborhynchus lineola
GCCACTAACATGTCATCTGTGAGATGAGCAAGGTAAGGATGGAACTAAGTTAAAATGAAAATATACTTCATTTCCAAAAGACAGAGAGAATAATATACAAATTATAATAGGGACTTTTATTGCAGGGGACTACATTAACTAAAAAGCCAGTAATTTGTTTACTGCAAAGTTCTGTTTCTCTGGCACAAAAAGTAGGTGCCACGACATCATGCCAGAAGAAAAGATCAGGGTTCAACCTGTCTCTTCAATGTTTGGGTTTGATATATAAATGCTTCTATTCAGTAAGGTTCTTAAGAAACTTTTCCATGTTTTTTTAGCTTTATGCTATGAAATAGAAGGTGAAACAGTACTGTGTGATGCAGTACTTTAGCAGAAAATCAGACAGTTAAAGGTATTATTTATTGTCAGAGATAACTAAACTTCTTACCTATTTCTCCTTAATAGCATATTTAATTCTTTTGCATTGGTAAGAAGTTACTTGCAGAGTATAATTAAAACTCATCAAGTCCAGTCTTGCGTCTTTCCAGAGTGCTTTGCTACATCAGGGCCCGATACTTGATCTTTTATGGATGGTAGATAACGTATGAAGTAATTAGAAAAATGTATGAAGTTATTAGAAGCACCTAATTTGTCAATTGAAAACTAGTTATAATATCTATTTATATATAAAACCTTTGATTGTCATTATTTTGAACAGTAATACTCTCTTCATTTTCATGTGATAACTAATGTGGTAATTCTATTTTTCATTTGGAGTAGTTTGTTACCTTCCAACCAAGAAAGTGCCACGTGCCATATAAGAAGTGTCGTTTTGTTTAGCAGGCGTGATATGGTAATAATCCTTGTCTAAAAGGCAACACTGTTTCATCTAGCGCATACATAATGTAATGTCAAGGTAGCAGTACCTTTCTGTGTTGAAGTATTTTGCTGTATTTATGTTTGTCCAAAGTATTCTTTTTCCACATTATTCTAATTCTGCTGGTCTCTAAGTCAGCTCTGGGAGAGTTGCAGGATTATACGTCAAAGATAGAGGTCTGTAGATTCATATCTTGTACCTGAGTATTATACCAGGGAGGATAGTGCACTCAATTTGTAGTGATGCATTAAAAATTCAGAGGTGAAGTTTCAGAAATTCCTGACTTCTGTTCCCTCCCAGGCTATTTAGATTTTTAAAATCCTGCCCTTAAATCAGTTTGAAATATTCCTATATGCAGATCAGTATGATAATCTTTTCCTATCTGCAGTCCAGATTACAGGACCATTAAGAACTGTGTCTCTGAAACCATAATCAGGCAGCCTTCAGACTAACTGAAACATTTGCTGTAGCACCTCCAGGGTGCCTGATTCACTTGTGACTCTTCATCTGTAGAGTATATGATAGGGTGAGCTGGCAGCTTCACATAGAGGAGAATTTGAGTCATTTCCAGCTATCCTGAGCTAGGATGCTATTTGTCTAAATAAGCACTCATCTCCAGTCACCTGTTGATTTTGCCTTTTGTAAATTTTCTTCAAAAGCTACAAAGCCATTGAATATACCTCACTTAGTTGTAATATTGCTGTTTTTTTTATAGATCCACCAAAAGACAATGGAGGAGCAGCAATAAACACATATGTTGTAGAAATGTCTGAAGGCTTAAATGGTGAGTATTAGGAGCATATGTTGGCATTCAGCTGTGGGGTTTTTTTCCTGTATATGTGTGTGCGGGAAGAGTAAAATGTGTATTATGATAGGGAGAGGTATTGCAAGGGACTGCCATTAAAAAAAATTAGAGGTGTTGGTGCTTGTCTACAGGAGGTTCTTTTTTTAATTCCTTAGAAGGTACCTCAAAACTGTCAAAAGAGGTGCCCCATGGTTTACTTATTAATGAGGTGTATTTTGGTTTGGAAATGAAATCACACATATCAGACATTTTAGGGTGAGAAAACAGTTGGATGTGTGTGATATATGAAAGGAAAACTAGTGCTCCATTTATCACTATTAAAGTAGAATAGTAATACCATTGAAATAACTGTTTCTGCCATTTGCCTTTCTGTTCTTTCATACAGAAAGGAAGTTACAATATTTTAAACTGGGCATAAAACTATCCAGTGAAATCAGTTTAAAATCTAGACCTCTTAAATAACCTTATACATTCAGAAACATAGTCACATTGAGAATGAAGGTTCATACTTCTCCAGTGCTTTAGGGACAAGCTTTATCAATTGTAAACTGTAGTTATGGTCTGCAAAATAAATGCTGTCATTAAAAGTTTCTTTTCCATGGAAAACTTTGCATTTGTAGCTTTCCTGTTTATGTGGTTATTATGTTTGAATGTGCTTCCTAGTCCAGTAATAACTTCTTCATTAAAAGTAAATTCTCTCCTAGTTAATGTGAATAAGGAAGATATTTCAGCAGATCTACACAAATACCTGAGAAAACTGTCTGCATGAAATGATTGGATCTTTGTCCAGGAAACTCAAAGCAAGCTTTAATTTTTTCTGTATAAACATCAGGCACACACTTAGGGAAGCTAGGATCCCTGCTGTGGCTGGTACTGAAGTGTGGCAAATTACACCTTGGTTCATTGCACGCTTATTCCTAACTTTTCAGGAAACAAATGGGAGACCATATACAGTGGGACTGCTAGGGAACATGTGTGTGACCGACTGAATCCTGGCTGTTCCTATCGGTTACGTGTATATTGTGTTGGGGAAGGAGGACAAAGCACGGTAATATTTTTATTAAATAAATCTTTTCACTCTTAAAGAAAATGTGGTCCAGTAGTTAATCAGCAGATATTGTACAGAAGGGCCTAACAAAATAGCCATAAGTAATACATTAAAAAGCTTCAAGTATTGATGCACAGTATTTCAAGTTTCTGCGCATTTTTTAAAGAAATACATGTGAATATTCTTTTTTGGTATTGTATTTTGTTTAAAGTGATTTTTCTTATTTACAGAAATAGATACTATGTCTTCTCCTGTGTGATGCAGTGATATAATGTCATTCCTTAAGGCCTAACCCAAGACAGCAGTGCTAATTGATGTTTTCTATGTGATTAGTACCCTGCCTGAGCAGGCAAGTCAGCCCAGCAGCCAAGGGAGGACAGAGTGTTTCCTCTGGCTTTACAGGGTTTGTGCTCCATAGTCTCTTCTCATGCTGTCTCAGACACAGTCAAAATGCTCACATAGCCGTAGTTCTCAGTATTCTTAGCCAGTCTGGTGTGCCCTGCTATGCTGCCTCATGTATACACATTACATACACACTTGCAGTGTCCCTTCTGTGGTGTAGTTCAGCCTCCAGTGCCACAGTATCATGCAATATTCTTCTCCGTTCTTCCCAACAGCAAGTGTAGCAAAGCCAGCCTTGGCTTTCTACACGCTTGCAGCAGGGCTTCACTGTCAAGCTGATCTGAAAATCTTACAGCCTTGCATTCTTGGTGTTTGCAGTCTCTTCCCCAGCCTCCTTTTTCTATGTGTTCTTCCTCAACACAGAAGTCTCCTGCAAAGAGAGCCTTGCCCACAGCTACCTTGTCTTAAGAATAAATCTGATCCCCTTCAGTGCTGGCTCAGCTGCAGTGCTTTCCCTGTCGAGAGCTAAGCTTGCTGTTGTACAGGGAAAAGGGAAAGGCAGTAAACTTCCAGTCTCCTAACCACAAACGCATATATGTCTTTGGAGACTTTTGCACTGCCAACATCCTTCCCCTCAGCCCAACCCAATTCCATTGGTTTAGAATAAACATTATTTGAGTACTGAAGAGCAAATAACTTTCAGAAAGCCCAGAATACTTTATGAAGGTGTCAGAAATCCACAGAGGAATAGTAAAGAAATATGTAATTAAACTTTCTGTAGCTTGTCACGGATATACGCCTCTTGAGAAACATTCTACCTTTTAAGTTGCATCAGTTGTTCAGTGCAACAGCACATTTCAAAAGAATTGAAAAGCAGCAGAGCTTCCAACCCACTCTTCTGGAGCATATGTAGAAAGCAGTTGTGAAATGAGACTCTAAAATGCATCTCTTTTATAAACTAAAAGGCTTACCAACCCGCATTTGTTCTGTATCACACTGAAGCTAATTAACACACACTGACTCACTTCTGTCTACATCCAGAATAGTCAGTGCCATCTGCTGCTTGTTATGCTGTGTATTTTTGCATGCACTTCAAATCGGAGGTGGTTTGTTACACATCAGGTATTACTAAGCAATGACAAAGTTGAAATTTCAGTGTTTTTCAACCTCTTCTGATAGACATTTCTGCCCACTTTTGCTCTCTGAGAGGTTCTTGTACAGAAAGTATGCAACCCTTAAAGTTTTAGAAATCATTAAACTGCACTCTGTTGGAAAAGAGAATGAGTTTACATTTTAGTATTTCAAGCTTCTATACTAGGTTTGTACTGATAATTAACCAGGTTTTATTTCTACCCCTTGCATGAGTACCAAAACACAAAAGCAAAAGTTAATTTTTCATATTGTGTAGTATGTTTTATATGGATATTGTGAGAAATACGTACCAGATCACTTAAGCATCTTCATGTATATAAAGTTGTAGCTTATAAAATGTAAGATCCTGATTCTCACTCAATTATTTGCCTTTACTTGTGCCATGATAGATAGTGCTCGTTCTGGCCCCTTCATTAATCTGTCTTTCCTTTGTAGGCATCTGATTCTTTACTGGTGCAGACACCAGCAGTGGTTCCTGGCCCATGCCAGCCTCCAAGGCTACAGGGTAGACCAAGAGCAAGAGAGATTCAGCTGCGCTGGGGTAATTCTGTTACAACTGTTAGTGAGTGTAAGGGATACAAATATGCTATGTGTTAAAATTAAATGAGGTTTTCATTCTTTCTGACTTTCAGGACCACCTCAGGTAGATGGTGGTTCACCCGTTACCTGCTATGGTCTGGAAATGTGTCATACAGAAACAGATGAACACAGAGAGGTTTACCAAGGCTCTGATGTTGAATGCACAGTGGGCAGCCTTTTTCCAGGAAGGACATACAACTTCAGATTGCGAGCAGCTAACAAGGCTGGGGTAAGGAGACAGTCTGGAATGAAATTAGTTCCAGAGACTGCAATCACTAATAAGGATCTTCTCTTTTAAAAGAAACATTTAACAATAATTTTAAATTAGGATTTCCTGATGCAGAGTCATCTGATTCACATGGCTTACTGTTAGGTGGGAACAGGCAGTTAAATATCAGTTTATAATAAAGAGGGGTTTAGATGAAGGGAAAATATCTCATTACGTCTTGTATCTGAATAATAGCATTGGGAAATGGTTAGAAAATGATAAGTACTTTATCAAAGCTTTGTTGCAACTTTAATGTTCTTATGTGAATTAAGGTAGTAAATTATTCTCTGTATACAGCTTTGTAAATTGACGTTTATTTTTACCACTGTTGGTGTTCTAGAACATAATTATTAGCATTTTGTAGCTCTTTTTTGTATATTTAGTTTAACTTCTGAGTACATTTTCTATCAGATACAAGACTGTTTTTTCTATTTGGAGTATTAAATGTGTTTAAATCAACTGTTGCTGTAGAACAAGCTCTATTTAATTATGTTTCCAAAGTCCTCACTTGAAGACAGAGAGGCAGGCAGGGCTGCTTGCATTTATTCAATAACATTCTCTTCATAAAGACTATCAAAACCAGTTGCTGTTTGTGGACAAGTCTATAACTTAAGGCTTTAAAGCATTGACTTCACTTCTTACCCACCCTCTACTAAGAGTGGTTATAGCTCAAGCATTGTTTTAATTCTTTATTTCTTTGAGATAGATATAAATAGGCAGTTACAAATTGTGTGATTTACAGTGCAGCCATCTCATAATTTCAGAATAAGGATTTGGATGTCACTTTCCTGTTTTGCTTGAGAATTTGAATTGTCAAATTTATTCTGATTGCATTTGCTGTAAAGAAGATTCTTGAGCTATTTTGGAGAATAGTCAAATACTGAAATAAATCCTGAATCCACATTCCACAAATATTTATTTTATAAGCAAGCAGTGCAGAGTTTCGGTATTACATTCTGTGATTCTATGTCCCAAATATGGTAAATTCTTAACTTTAAAAGTAGTAATTTTATTTTTATCATTCCTTTTTTAATAGTTTGGACCTTACTCAGAAAAATGTGAAGTAACTACAGCACCTGGACCACCAGATCAGTGCAGGCCCCCTCAAGTGGCATGCAGATCTGCTGCATGTGCTCAGGTGTCATGGGAGGTAAGAATGCCATGTTGTACCTATCTTAACATGATTGTCTTCTATGTTTTCAACTTTAAAAGCTTAAGACTGTATTCTAGTCACATTTTTAAACATACTTAACTGATTATATGATACTCGGTAGGTAAAACCTTAGTCATTCATCATACCATTATACATGACAGCTGTAAGTTGTCATATATGTACCTGCAGATCTCTAGCCTGCAGGTACATCTTTGTTCTCTTAAGGATTTTACCATAACTGCAGCACAGCATTTCTGAGTGGTGCAGGCTCTTCAATGTATTTATCTTTCCTCAGAGCTAATGTATACACATATTATAATTGATTATTCTGCTTTTGCTGGTTTTATAAGATGATTTAATTTTATATTACTCCATCAGAAATAATGCAGCAGAACTCTCCTATAAACCCATAGTATTTAGAGATCTGATTACAAAGATGCAGTAGATAAAACTTAAGCCTGTAGGAAGGAAGAATCTGTCTGGGAATACTGTTTAAGCACAGCTTTTCAGTGGCTCCAGATGGAGTGGAATATCTGAGTTACAGGACTGTACAGAGAAAAACTCAAAAGATTCAACTATATTACCTGGAAGGTAGAATTGATGTTTCCTAATGGAAACACACCTGATGGGTATGACAGAGGATCTCTCCTTTAATGTCTACAAGGCAAAACCTTTTGAATCTCTCACGATGTTCAGGTACAATTAATTTGACCAACGTTTGATGTCTGTTTTGTACAATCACAGAGTACCTGAGATACGAATGGACCTCTAGATGTCATTTATTTCAGCCTTCTGGTCAAAGCAGAGCTAACTTCAAATTTAAGTCAGGTTTCCAGTGCCTTGTCCCATCAAGTTTAACTTATCTCTAAAGATGAAGATTCTGCAGCCTCGTAAAGCTGCCTCCAGCCAAACTCTCAAGCTGTAGAATTTTTTTTCCATTATGTCTACTCAAAATATCCTTTAGTACAAGTCATGACTCTTGCTTCTTGTCTTGCCACTGTGCCACTTCCAAGAACTTGTGATCATCTTCTTTGTGCCCTACCAGTAAGTAATTTAAGGCAGCAGTAAGATCTCCCCTTTGCCTGTCATGTTGATACCAAATAATCTTTACCTTTGTTTTTCATTGCAGTCCCCTTTAGTGGCCTTTTATTTGGCTTACACCAGTATGTCAATGTCTATTTTATATTGAGGAGCCCAAGATGGGACACAGTACTAAAGATGCAGCCTCACAAGTGCTGAGTAGAGGGGAATCATTACTCCTTTTAGCCTTGCTGTTCTTTTGCTAATACAGGCAGTACATAGTTTGCCTTCATTGGACACATACTGCTGATTCATATGCAACTTTCTCACAAGGACACACAGGTTCGTCTTTTGGTGGAGCTGTTCCTCAGCCAGTACTGTTCTGTTCCAGGTCCAGGACTTTGTGTTTGCCTTTGTCTTAGTTGAACTTTGTGAATTTCATATCACATCCTGCCTGTGGAAGTTCCTCTGGTAGCCATACCTTCAGCATATCAAATGCTGTCCCTCCTTTTGTTGTCATCCCTGCATTTTTTGACTTGTATTTTCTTATCTCTGTATATCTACAGCAGCAACAGTGGTAACATTAAGAAATGACCCCATCCTCACTGACAGCTGCACAGCCATCCACAGCTGCATTAGTTTTCTTACCAAATACATCTCATTGTGAGTGAGAGAAGTGGAGTCCATATCAGTCACAGCTCAGGAGCATCAAATGTCATCCTTTGAAATGTTTGTATTCAGTCACTTACCTGCACATAGCTTAGTGCTGAAAGTAGCAAATACTCATCTTTCAAGAGAAGGGTAAAGAAAAAGCATGCTTTGGAGCAATTTTCTGCACCTTGGTATGATTGGTGTCTCTCAGTATGTAATCCAAAACAGCAGCAGTGTTTTTCTTCTTTTTTTTTTCATAAGCTAAGAAGTTTTCTGTTGGGGGATTTAAATTAAAAATCAGCAAAGAAATGGGAGGATAACATATCTGTGAAAAGACCACATAGATGTGATGAATCCAGTTGATTTTGGTGTTTTTTTGGTCAGTGAATTTAACTTCTAACTATTTGTATCCATTTTAAAGGTTCCAGTGAGTAATGGAGCTGATGTCACGGAGTATCGTCTGGAATGGGGTGGTGTTGAAGGATGCATGCAGATGTCCTATTGTGGGCCTGGGCTCAGCTGTGAAATGAAAGGGCTTTTGCCTGCCACTATTTACTATTGCAGGGTTCAGGTAAAGACTTAAAATTATTGTTAGTGAAATCTGGAAAAGGGAATTGGCCCTCTCATAAAAATGCGGTCTCCTTTGCCTTTGCAGGCAGTGAATGTTGCAGGTGCAGGCCCTTTCAGTGAAGTAGTGGCATGTATGACTCCAGCCTCTGTACCTGCAGTTGTGACTTGTCTTCAGGGACTAAGTGAAGATGAAGTTGAAAGTCCACACTATTCTCCTTCCACATGCCTTGCTATAAGCTGGGAAGAACCTTGTGACCACGGGTCTGAAATCCTTGGCTACAGCATAGACTTTGGAGATAAGCAGCCAATAACTGTTGGGAAGGTTCTGAACTATTTTATAGATGGCTTACAGCCAGATACTACCTACAGGTATGCTCTGCACATCTACTTGACAGCCTTACAAGTATTCAACATTAATGCTGGCAGTTTGAAGAGCCACTGCTCTCTGTGTCAACAAACAATAAAAAAACAGGAGCTTCTATTGCAGAGATAGTTCTGTGCAAAGGCCAGGTTGGACAGGACTTTGAGTAACCTGGTCTAGTGAAAGGTGTCCCCTCCACTAGGGACCGTCTTCCATCTTGTTCCATCTAGTTCCAGCCCCAAGGGAGTAGGGTTGAAGCTAGATGATCTTTAAGGCCACTTCCAGCCCAAACCATTCTGTGATTCTATTCTAAGATCCTACTCACAAAAGTGCTTTTATAGAATACACTTGTCAATTCTCTGTGCAAATAAAATATTGCATGTATTAACCTTAATTCTGTGCTATAATACATTATCATAATGTTAAATATTACTGTAGTGAAGGAGAAATATTGTGTGATTGACGGTTGCACAATGTAATTGCGGTGATTACTTTTTTCAGTTACCTAGATACAGTTGCCTGGTGTTTTAGACAAGTAAATGTTCATTGGCATATTGAGATTAGCTCACTTTGTTCTCTGTGGCTACCTGTGAGATATGCAAAGAGCTTCAGAAGTCTGTTTTCTGCTTTTTTATTTTTAGAAATGAATTTATTAACTAATCCTTTTAATTCTTACTTCTGTAAACCTGCTGCCAGCATTGTTTTACATGGACTATCCAAAAAAAAAAATCCCAGAATTCTGAGTTCTACAAACCCCTCAGCCATGTGTCCTGTGATTTCTAGTTTCCCCCTTTCCCTTTTAAAGCAGAACCAAGTTAGCTTGTGTTTGCAGCATGATGTATTACTAGTGAAAAGAGCAAGAGAGGTGGCTGGGCACCATGACTTTATTATCACACAAATCGGATCCGTTCCAGAATGCACGTAAAACTTCCCTGTAGTCATCCTTGAGCTCACCTGATACAATAGCCAAAGATAAGGATTCATTTCTTTTGAAGGTGTTTATTTTTTTACCTTACCTCATCTTTCCGATGTGGCTATCAAAAATTTTGGTAGAAATCCCACAGGGTCAGGAAGTTGGACCACTCTTGAAGTGGCTGATAGAGCTTTTTTGTCTTTTCACTGATGTCAATGATGCAAATATGATAACAAATTTTTATTTTGGGTCAGTCTAGCTCCTTAAACTGTGGCAAGGAAAGTGACATTCCTGCATACTCGTGACAGTCTGTCAAACCATAATATTGATAAAGGTCTTCACTGTAGGCAGTACCATCAATTTGGTACCATTGTTCTCTCTTGAATGTGAATGATGGAAATGACCACTTATTTTCTAGAATCTAATTTCAAGTTAATTTATTCTCTCTTTTAAAATACTAGAGTACGAATTCAAGCCCTAAACAGTCTCGGAGCAGGTCCTTTCAGCCACACCATAAAACTGAAAACAAAGCCTCTTCCTCCAGATCCACCTCGACTGGAATGTGCTGCATACAGTTCTCAGACTCTCAAGCTGAAGTGGGGAGAGGGAACTGCAAAAGCACTAACTGACTCCATTCAGTACCACCTTCAAATGGAGGATAAGAACGGAAGGTTGGTTTTGGCGTACTTTTAATCTGCCCTGTGTTACTGCAGTCTGATGCTTGGGAGGTGGCAGCAAAGGGCAAAACTCTATATCCTTTGCTGAATTTACCACAGACAAAAAGGATCATCTCATCTGGCAAGGCCAGAAGGGCTCTAATGTTCTGTGCTGGGAAGTACAAGATCAAAAACTTCATGGTTTTATTTATAATTCCATATGAAGAGTTTAATGAAATGTTTCATACCAGCACACTTCTCTCTCTCATATTTGGTCAAGTATTTTGTCAAAGTATCAAGTCTAATCAGTCTTGTGGATTTTATATACTTAATATGGGAAGGGGTGAATTCTTTACTCTCTGTTATCTGTATACACACTTACTTTTAGTGGAAAATAAACTCATATAGTATAATGTATTATTTTGAGGGATCCTTTCTCTCGTGTTAAATCAGAATGTAAGGTGAGATGGCACAGCAAGTACCCTTGCCTAAATGGTAAAATGAACAGTAGTGCCACACTGTGTACTGCGTCTGAATCTCTGAGTAGCTTTAGCTTGACAGCAAGACAAGACATCTACTAGGTGAATTTGCTCTGCAGTGAGGAAAAGAAATTAGGCTCTTAATTGGAAAGAATTCCATTGCCATTACCAGAGACTAGGTCATGTGCAGGTACTATCTGTTTTAAATGTAAAGAAAAGAAAAAGTTGAAGTAGAAGATAACCTCTGTAGGAAGAGACGAACTTGTGCTGTGTCCTGGGGATACCAAAATTGAAAATTGAATGACAGCTGCCATGATAAGTCTGTGTAAGAATTATAACATGAAGGAGAGTGACCAGTCTACAAAGCTCCCACAATAGGATTTGGTGTGTGCTGCAAGTGTGACTCTGGCCTCCTCTGCAGGTTTGACTGAGCTTCATCAGTCAGCCATCTCTGACAATGATGGCAAGAGCAGTTGGATCCATGACCCCTTCTTTGTAGTAAGGGACAGTTGCAAAGGAGCAAAAAGCTAAAATCTAACTACCTAATTTTGAAAAGCTAAAGATGTTGGGGAACTAGATGGGGAGCCAGTGTATGCAGCTTGCTGAAAGAGAGAGCTGCTGTGTCCTTTACCGTTGGTTCAGGTGCAGAAGGGTTTCTGAAAACGCTCAAGATCATTTTTGCCCAGACACAATCTGTAGTACTCTTTGTGTAAAAGATTTTTATTTCAAAGACATGAGAAATAAAACTTGGCCCTAGAAAACAAAGCTTATTGTTGTGTAGTAATGCTGGAACACCATTTAACTCTGCAGTAAATATTTCTCTGCTTCTCATCAGATTCTGGGAAATGATGGAAATAGATTTCAAGATTAAACTGTAGCTTCTTTGGAAGTCCTTTCTGTGTTTAAAATAAGCTACTCTTTCCATTTCCAGGTTTGTATCCTTATACAGAGGACCGTGTCATACATACAAAGTACAAAGGCTCAGTGAGTCAACATCATACAGATTTTGTATTCAGGCATGTAATGAAGCTGGTGAAGGTCCCCTTTCTCAGAAATATGTTTTCACTACTCCCAAATCTGTTCCTGCTGCCTTGAAAGGTAAAGGTGCTTCTTTCTTCATTTGGGGGATGGGGGGATGACAAGCTGGTTTTAGTGTTGTGTTGTATGTATGGTATTTAAAATGCTAAGCCCTTTTCCAGATGCAGGTAGGGACACTAAGGAAATGTCCCTTCATTGCCTAAAGCTTCTAAAATACTCGAAAAATGAGACTTGGGACTTAATGAGTTCTTTGACATAGGAAAGTTTTTTCTTAGAATCCTTGCTTACCAGGAGAGTGACCAGGCTGTTATAGTAAGGTGAAGTGAAAATTCTTGCTACCACATTTAGTATAATTTTAAGCATAGCAGCTATGATTTGGTTGGGGTTCTTTTGCATATGATACACACGTGGAGTGCTTTCTGTTGGATGATACCTAAATAAGCAATAGAAACCTGTGTGAATTTTTGATTGTTGTTCCAGAAAATGTTGCAGGCAGAACACATTTGAATCTGAATCTTTTGTTTCTCTGAGACAAGATAGCAGATAGGATTTCACAAGTGGTCAGAACATAACAGTGTTAGGTGATTGGGAAAGCAGAGCTCACTTTCGCCTCTGTTTGCTCCCTTCAGCGCCAAGAATAGAGAGGATAAATGATCACACTTGTGAGATCACGTGGGAGGTTCTGCAGCCCATGAAGGGTGATCCCATTATCTACTGTCTTCAGGTCATGGTGGGAAAAGACTCGGAATTCAAACAGGTATGATGTGCTTCAGTTACTGTATTTTAATACCATTAATATTTGTGGTAACTAGTTTAGATCATAGATTATTGTGTTGACAATATGGTTTTAGCCACCATGCTAAATTTTTGTTACTAAGTAATAAAAGGAGATACTATCTCCTAAAATAATTTTGTTACTAAGTAATAATTAGGAGATACTATCTCCTAAAACAACTGTCATAGAGGAAAAAAGATGTAAGGAATATAAACATTGCACTAAATTGCACATCACCTCAGGTGGTGAGGGAATTTCAGGAAACTGAAACAAAGAAAACATCCACCCAGTGGTGCCAAAATGGGACTTCTGAAAAAAAGGTCAAAGGGCTCTCTCTTCGCACCAGGAGCTGTCTGAAGGCAGTAAGCAGTATTATAGAAGTTTTGACTTTGACAAAGTCATACTTCTGCACAGAGAACTGCAGGTAGGAAAGAGCCCCTACTTACACAATGTAGACATTCAGCTGTAGGGAAACTTTTAATGTAATTCAGTGATTAGTATTTTGCCATAGGACCATTTCAGTAGTAGGGCATGCTGTGTTACTATAACGGTCAAGCAGTTGTGAGTGTGTTTTAATTTCAGGTTTGGTTATCCAAAGATACAGCTGGGAACCCAAGCTACAAATATGTCCGTATTTAAAAGAGGATGGGCAGTGCTAATTTTGCTTCCCTATAAACTGCCTGATAGTTGATGTGAAATCAGGCTTGGAAACTGTTTCGCCCTGTTAAGCAATCAGGTTTCCTTCCAGAAAGGAAACACCAGCCTAGTTTATTATAATTTTATTATAGGTCAGTACTAAGTAAGTTTTGCGTGTGCTTTGGTAGATTATATGCCTTCATATTTTCATAATTCATAACTTCTAGTGTAGTGCTATGTCTGCTGTGTCCATTTGTTAAATTTTTAAGTAAAAAATGAACCATACTCCAAGGTATTTGTTACCTTGCCATGTGGATATTCTTGACTGTAACCTTAAAATTGTAAATGCAGTATGAAATTTGCAATTGAGGTATGGTCAGTGTTTTTTCTCAACACGGAATCAAATCAGTCTGTGATCAGCAATGTGCATTGCCAGATGAGCTGGACAAGAAACTAAAGGTTACACTTTAAGCCTGGAAATAACAGAGCAGGCTGAGGTGCGTGATTCTTTTATCCTCTCCAGAGCAGTTCAGCACAGTATATTAAAATAAAATGAGGAGACAAGCTGGCAAAAATTGGAGAAGTCAAGAAGTAAACACCATGTAAGTGGCCTTTAAGATACTTGGACGTGATGGTAACAGTTTTCTTTGATGTAAAGAAAAAATAAGTCCTGGAAGTTCACTCCAAGCTGTTTACTACCACTTCCCTGCCTAAACTTCACTCTCCTCTGCCCGCTGATCCATCAGCCAAGTTGCTCATGCATTGCTCCCTACATGATTAAGACAAAATAAGTTAGTAATCTGCTGTTTGAGCTATATACATCAGTCTAGCTTTTCAGGGGGTAAGGGAGTGACCCTGTAAAAACTCTAGCAAGCACATTTGAGGGGAAGGCAATTTCTGGCAAGGCACAGGGGACAAGTACCTGTGGCCAGTCACCCATGCCTACTCTAAATAGGTTGTGTGTGTCTGTGCCCTGTGCACTACCAGACGCATGATACATATGAGCAGAATTAGAGGAAGCTGATGACCTGCCCTCAGGGTGGGAGCAGTTTCCTAAGGGAAAGGGAAGTCTCTAGGTTGTAGTTTCCAGTAAAACTCAGCTGCCTTGGCTGTCAGAGGGCTCTCTAAGTCTGTGAGGAGCCACAGGCACAGCAAGAGCTCTTCAAACAACAAAATCGGAGGAGATTTCCTGCTTCTTTCATTGAGTGGTTGGTAGTTTGCATTTGCAAAATACTGTCTAAAGGATGATAACTGCAAGGAAAACTTGAACATGAACCTGCAGTGTGTGCTCACAGCCCAGAAAGCCAACCGTATCCTGGGCTTCATCAAAAGGAGCGTGACCAGCAGGTCGAGGGAGGTGATCCTGCCCCTCTGCTCTGCTCTTGTGAGACCTCACTTGG